>JAURVB010012973.1:0-120964 GCA_033002965.1 Piper betle | reverse complement strand
GATGATCGAGAGCAGGAATTGCCGAAGGCCGTTGAGGAACCTGTGGTGTGTCGTTGGAGAAGGAATTCGGATCGGATAGAGCTCCTCAAATCCAAGGAAATATGAAAGCTTTGGAGGGTTCGATAAGAGTACACTTTTGTCTCATTAGAGAGAATGATATCAAATTGCAAATGCATGACCTCATGAGAAATTTTTGCACTCAGTAGGTTAGGCTCAAGCAGACATACCTAGACACAGAATGAGTAAAGTAGCAGGTCCCGTTTGCGTAAAAATAGATAAGTGCAAAAATATTGCAAGTCCACTGGGATTTTTGGAAGATCATTTAGTCTTGGCTCCACATAGATTGACACCTATTGAGCTTAAGATCCAGAATAATTTAGAAAACGACTTATAACATACTTCGAAAAGAATTCACAGGGAGACAAATCCTTATCAAATTGCAAAATGCATGACTCATGAGAAATTTGTACGTTCGTCTCTTAGCTCAAGTGGACACAAAATTATTAGGTGTTTGTTTGGTTGGCATAAAAAAGATATAAATTTTGTAGAAAATTAAGTGTAAAAATATTATAAGTTTGATGTATATTTATACAAAATACTAACATATGATGACTTAATTAACCGAGTCGATTCATTTCTATCTAATGATAGTAGTAGCTGATTAATAAAAGATAAAGACAACAAAAAATGAAGTCTTTGATCTAAGGCTGATCTATGTCATGAACTTTAAAAGGTTAGTCTGCTTTATAAATTAATAATTAGATCATTTGATTCGGAATATATTAATTTGTTTCATATAAAATAAATCTTTCGTGTTTGGATTGGATAGTATATAAGAACAACATGCACCACTACATCTTAGAGTATGGGTGGAGGTGTTTGGTTCTATTTCTTAAGAAAAATATTTTTTATCGTTTTGGTCAACCACATGAAATTTATGGGACTGAATTTAAATTAATTCATATACTCGAATCCTTATTTAATATTTTTAAAATGAAGAACAAATGTTTGGGTGAATTTTGGTGTGCTTTAATTTAGAGAACGACTGCACACCACACTCTCGATAAGAGTACACTTCTGTCTTATTTAGAGAATGATACATTAAATTGCAAATGCGAAGACTCATGAGAAGTCTTTACATTCAGAAGATATTGGCTCAAGAAGACAATCGGACACAGAACTATAAAGTTATACATCCGAAGTCTGAGGCAAAAAAGTAAGTGCAAAAAAATATTATAAGTTTAATGTATTTTTGTAAGATCATTTAATTTAGTTCTACATTTAATACCTATTGGGCTAAGATCCAATAATTTAGAGAACGACTTATAACATACTTCGAAAAGAATTCACAGGGAGACAAATCCTTATCAAATTGCAAATGCATGACTCATGAGAAATTTGTACGTTCGTCTCTTAGCTCAAGTGGACACAAAATTATTAGGTGTTTGTTTGGTTGGCATAAAAAAGATATAAATTTTGTAGAAAATTAAGTGTAAAAATATTATAAGTTTGATGTATATTTATACAAAATACTAACATATGATGACTTAATTAACCGAGTCGATTCATTTCTATCTAATGATAGTAGTAGCTGATTAATAAAAGATAAAGACAATAAAAAATGAAGTCTTTGATCTAAGGTTGATCTATGTCATGAACTTTAAAAGGTTAGTCTGCTTTATAAATTAATAACTAGATCATTTGATTCAGAATATATTAATTTGTTCCATATAAAATAAATCATTCGCGTTTGGATTGGATAGTATATAAGAACAACATGCACCACTACATCTTAGAATATGGGTGGAGATGTTTGGTTCTATTTCTTAAGAAAAAATATTTTTTATCGTTTTGGTCAACCACATGAAATTTATGGGACTGAATTTTAAATTAATTAGTATACTCCAATCCTTATTTAATATTTTTAAAATGAAGTACACATGTTTGGGTGAATTTTGGTGTGCTTTAATTTAGAGAACGACTCACACCACACTTCGATAAGAGTACACTTTGTCTCATTTAGAGAATGATATTAAATTGCAAATGCATTGACCTCATGAGAAATTTTTACATTCGCATGTTGGCTCAAGAAGACAATTAGACACAAAATTATAAAGTATATATTCGGTTTGCATAAAAAAATAAGTGTAAAAATATTATAAGTTTAATGTATTTTTGTAAGATCATTTAACTTAATTCTACATCTAATATCTATTGGGCTAAAATCCTGTTTATAAATAATAGTTCTACATCTAATATATATTGGGCTAAGATCCTGTTTATAAATAATAATATACTGTAAATCTTTAATTTGGTACCACTTTTAAAGAAATGATTCATGCTTATTATATTACTTGGTTAACCATTTTTAAAGAAATGACTTATGCCTATTATGTTACACTTTAAGCCGGGTCGTTACAGATGGTATCAAAGTAACTTGATTCCAGTAGATTGTAAGATCCATCAACTTAGTCTCTCATCTAATACCTGGTTCCGGTAAATTATGAGACCCTTCAACTTAATCTCACATTTAATACCTACTCGGATAATAATGATGACTTAATTGAGACTTAATTAACCTAGTCGATTCATTTGTATCTAATAATAGTAGTAGTTGGTTAATAAAACATAAAGATAAACAAAAATATAAAGTTGGCTCCAAACTGGTCAGTTAGATGATATATGTCATGAACTATAAAGAACCACATGAACATCTACATCTTAGAAGAAAAGTGTTGATGTTGTTCTGTGATTCTATTTCTTGTGAAAAAATATTTTGGCTTGTTGGCTAACTATATGAAATTTATGGAACTGAATTTTAAATTAATTAATACAGACGATTCCTTCTTTGACATTTTAAAGAGGAAGTAGAAATGTTGCAATAATTGTTAGAAATTTAAGTGTGCTTGAATTTAGAGAACGACTCAAAACACACTTCAATAAGAATACATTCTGGGACGTTGCAGGGGAGGCAATATCATTTAGAGAATGATACATCTTATAAGAATTTTTTACATTCGTCTGTTAGCTTAAGAAGACAATTGGACACAAAATTATAAAGTATTTGTTTGGTTGGCATAAAAAAGATGTAAATTCTGTAGAAGTTAAGTGTGAAAATATTATAAGTTTAATTTATTTTCATACAAAATAATTAAGGGTACCTTTAAATTAAGACATATGATGACTTTATTAACCCAATTTTAATTTACCCGATTCATTTCTATATATTAATAGTAATCGCTTGTAGCGACCTACCTTAGTCGGCCAGGGGTTATCCAAAAATATAAAGGATGTAAAAATAAAATTTAAATACATCAAGCATAACATGACAATTAATTCTAAGAATTTATTAAACATAAAATCAATCATGCTTTATTAATGATAACATGCAACGATACATAAGATAAATTAACTATGCAAACACAAAGTCCCACAGCCTCGAAATTATTTTTTATAGTCACATTTATAACTCAAATGATATAAAGAGGAAGTCCAATTTATTCATTAATTCATCCAACCACCAACCACATTCTTAAGCATCAGTCTAAAGCTATTCACCTACGGTCGCAAAATCGCATTAAGGATAAAACTACTAAGTCGCATAATTTAATAAAACAAGTCATTATATTCCTCATCATTATTTATTAAGTCTTTTAGTAATTATGATCCTATGTTGAGCTTTAATTATGGCGGGATGGTGGCCTCCTTATCCCGCTACAATCCCATGTATGCCCATACATGTTACGTGGCCCACAGCCTATAGTTATAGATATTTGTCATTGACTCACCCTTTCGGTATTACAATTATATAATGAGTTGTCTTGTACAATTGTGCCCTGTCACCTCTTTTGGCATGAGGGCAGGTATTTTATCTTTCAAATAATTTTAAAGGTGCGGCCCCGTGTCAAACTGAGTCAATTTATTGACCCCAGTTGCGCTCAGTGCATGGGGGTCGAATCTAAGCTCAAGCCAACCAAGGCTGCCAAAAAAGAATATACGATATTTCAAATGGTTATACGGATCTAGATAGTTCGCAAGTGAACTCGCAACCGCGACCAACGAATCCTAATTTGATACAATAAAATAAGTATAATTTTATACTAATTGAATGCATGCAATGTCATGCCTAAAACTTGATAAAATAGCTCATGCAACACTTTAAATATTAAAACTTTAAATTTATTAAGATTATCTCAAAAATCAATGAGGTAGTTAATTATCCACACCACGTCATTATTTAATCTCAACAATTTAAGTCACAATTAAAATATTTAAAACTACATGCTTATAATGAGTTTTCTTTATAGGAAAAAATAATGTATAATTACCCACTCTATAAAACAACAATAAATCAAACTATATCTCTACAACCAAAATAAATTGATTTAATAACCATTAAAATTTGATAATAATTGTATACTAATCATAATAATTTTACAAGTTCCTAAGGTCACATCGATTGGCTATCATATTGTTAATCAAATTATAAATAAAATTTTTTGCCGCTTTATTAATTAAATAAATACTAATTACCAATTTTCAAACTAAAACAAATCTGGAACTATCAAGTATACCTATTAATTCCCAACCAAATGTGAAAATTAATTAAATCTATTTACTCATAGACAAACAAATGACCAGAACATGACCATTAATGCAACTCCTTTTCATACAGTAACAAAACTAATTTTTGATTGTGTGCATGCTAGCTCTAGATTAAGTAGATTAAGCTTAAATACCTAGTTACATATATTTAATTCAATCATGTACTTTAATTAAATAACAACTCCTAGAAAACTTGTTAAATTAACACATTAATCCCTTATTACACTAAAATACATCAATTTTAATTAATTAATAACTTGAATTAATAACAATAATAATTAATATTTAATTAATAATGATTATGTATATACATATTCCTTGATTAAAAAAGATGTTATCTTTAATAATTTAATCTAGCTATAAACAATCGTATAAATAATTTAAGATATGATTTACTAATTAATTAATTATAACAATTAACATACACATCAACTCTAATATTTAATATCATACAACAATATCATAAATTAACAATAATATTAATTAATACTAATTATAATTATTTAGCAAGGACGACTAAAGCAAAGAAAGAAAACAATCGGCATACAAAAACAAAGCGCACAACGTCGTACAGAGAGAAACCTTCTCTCCAAACTAATCAACAATGAAAATAGAACATAGAATAAAAGCTATCCATGAAAACATCATGAACTAAACTTAAAATATGCATAGATAACATAATTTAATTTTAGGCAAACAGAAGAATAAAGCAAAAAAATGTACTTTGCAAAGAGAAAGATAAACTTGGTAAAGAATACACTTTGTTTGAGACCTTGGGGGCAAAACCTTGTATCATTTAGAAAATGATCAAATTGAAAATGCATAAGAAATTTTTACATTTTTTTGTTAGCTGAAGAAGACAATTAGACACAAAATTATAAGCTATTTGTTTGGTTAGTGTAAAAAAGATGTAAATTTTGTATAAAATTAAGTGTAAAAATATTATTAAGTTTAATATATTTTTATACAAAATAATTAAGACTAACTTTAAATTGAGACATATAATGATTTAATTAACCCAGTATTAATTTAGTCAATTCATTTCTATTTAGTGATAGTAATAGCTGATTAATAATAAAAGATAAAAAATAATAAAAAATGAAAAAATTAATCTAAGGCTCTAAACTGGCTAGTTAGATGATCTATGTCTGTTGTTCTATAATTCTATTTTTTGTGAAAAAATATTTTCTTATTAGCCAACCTCATGAAATTTATGGGACTGAATTTTAAATTAATTAATATACTCAAATTTTTATTTGACATTTTAAAGATGAAGTAGAAATGTTTCGTCAATTATTAGGAATTTAGGTGTATTTTAATTTAAAAAGTGAATAAAAACACATTTAAAAAAGAGTACAATTTGTCTTACCTTTATTTAGATAATGATATCAAATTGCAAATGAACGACTCATGAGAAATTTTTAAATTTATTTATTAGGTCAAAAGACAATTAGATATTTGTTTGGTTAGAGTAAAAAATTATGTGCAAATATATTATAAATTTAATGTATTTTTATACAAAATAATTAATACTACTTTTAAATTGAGACATATGATAACTTAATTTAGTCGATTAATTTCTGATGTAGTAGCTGATTTATTAAATATAAGGATAATAAAAAATGTTTAAATTAATATAAAATATTTGGGAAGACAAGAGATACTAATTAAGCTAATTGCGTTTGTTTTTGGGTGGATAAAAAAATTAATGAAAGGAATTTTGATTAATGAAATTTTTTTATTTCAAACATGAAAATCGAAGGAAAGGAAATCTACATCCACAGAAACAAAATAAAAAAGTGAACAAATGAAAATGTAAGTGAAAAAAATTTTCTTTAAAATAAATAAACAAGTAATAAATAATAAAAATTAATTAGTTAAAATTTTACTAGTTGGTTTTGTCTGGTAAATAATTTTGTTTTAAGATTTCAACTCTTTATCGTCAGCTTTATTATTTATTATTCTTTAAAATGTTTGAGTATCTTGTTAACATTTTCATCTTTAAATAAAATTTTTATTTAATTAATCATAACTATCGAAGATTATATAAAAACAAAATTAAAAATAAAAAATTGCAGTTTTAATTATTTACAATGAACAAAAAGAAAATGAATTATTATAATAAGATTAAAAGTTAGAAAGTGAGATAGATGAGACGTGACATACATCAACATAAACAAAAAAATTAATTAATTTTCAAAAGCTATACCTCATTTATAAAGTAAAATTTAATAGTATTAAAAATTATTTAATTATCAAAAGCTATACATCATTTGTAAAGTAAAATTTAATAGTTTATCTTTTCAAATTTATGCATTATTAATATTAAAATTGTTGTCATAAGTAAAGAAATTTTTCAATAATAATTGTTTTATTAAAAATAAATATTTATTTATAATGAATATTAGTGTAGATATATTATTTTCTATTAGACAACAGCTACAATAAGTTAATGTAAGTATTGGTTCTTAATTATATTAGTATATGTAATTCTTGTTATAAAATACGCATGATTTGGTAGTTTACAAATTAATAGTTTAGAGTATTATGCATTATGAATATTATAATTTAATGATATTAAATCATCGTTGTTGGTATTATTATTATTATTATATATGATTGTTAATTACCCATATTTTTAAAGTATTTATTTGTGTTTGTTTACATTGATTGATTTATTTTAGGTGAAAGGGCAATTTTAAATCCAAAATAAAATAGACCTTTTAGATATAAAAAATTACAGGGCATTTGGATGTAACGTAAAACTTTATATAAAAATTTCAAAAAAACTGTCACAAAGTCCATTTTATTACAATTGTAATAAAAAAAAATGACGATAAATAATAGTTGACAAGTTAGAAGTTGGGTAGAGACGTTGTCTTTCTCCTCATACGAAATAATAGTCTTACTGGTCAATTACATTGCACGAAATGAAATTTATGTGATGGCCCTCATCACCTCCTATCCTTGTTTTGACATTGAAAGACGAAGTGCAAATGCTTCAGTTGTTGTCACAGAATTTGAATCAATTTCTTCACCAAACTCAACCAACCGATCATGAATTTGTCCAGTGTTCTTCAACAGATCACATCTGCACATATCACAGCAGCTAACAATTTGATTCAAAGCAAGATACTAAATGGTTTTGTCACATATTACCAATCCTTTTAGGTCTTCCAACAAGCAAGTAGGATGTTCACATCGGAAAGATTGCTTTCCGACCATTTTTACAAGCAAGATGCTTGCTCTAATACTTCCAAGGAACAAAATAAAACTAAAAGCATAGTCACTAGCACTAAACACACTTTCTTCAATCATTTTGTCTCCCACAGCCAAAAGCAGATTCGCTCAAACACAAACAGAAACCAAAGAATTACACCAGGGCATAAAACTACCATAGAATGAGCTTCCTATAATCAATCAGATGTCCACAATATACTCTCCAAGGTTCAGATATATATATACATATATATATAGATATACATGCAATGCAAAAACAAATAGTGAGCCAAATTGATGAACCAAAACCTATGAAATACCAAAATCGCAGCTCTAAGATATCATGTCCACAGTGTATAAAAACGAGGAACAAAGAGGAAGAAGAACGGCGAGGACGATCATCATCATCAAGGGTAGCCCTTGTGACCCTGGTAGGAGTTGTCATAGCGGTTGTTTCGGAAGGCGCAGCAGCCGACGGAGTAGACGACGATGAGGAAGATGAGGAAGACGATGTTGATGGCGGCCACCTTCTTCCAGTCTCGCTTCAGATTGGCCAGCACCCCGGCCTTGCAAGATTTGCAGTCGTAGCAGAGCACCGACTGGTCGTTGCTCCAAGCGATGCAGTCCTGGTGGTCGGCGTAGGTGCTGTTGTTCGCCGGCTTATCCCACACCGTCGGGCTTCGGTAGGTGAAGTTGCAGGAGGACGGTGGCTTGCAGCAACCAGACTGGTTTCACAAATAAACAAACAACCAGAAAAAACTTGTATCAGGTGCTTCCTATCAATCAAACCACTCCACGCAAATTCAGATAAACAATAAGTGATCATTGGTTAAACAAAAAAAGTCAGATTGTTTTTGAGAGAATTATATCTAAAGAGACCCAAAACTTCATTTTTTTACAGGAGCATTGCGTTTACCTAAGTCTGCTAATCAAATCATGTTTTTTTCAACACTACTAATCAAATCATCGGTGTTACCACAGCAATTTCATACACAAACCCTGCTACTTTTCACTTGATAATATATGATAATAGAAAGCAATTACTATGAATTCACATACAAAAAAGCATCAAACGCATCAAACATCAGATCTTTTGTATGATCTGCTAGATTCAAAATCGTAAAAATTGGTGTTACCAAAGCAATTCAAAATACAAATTATGCTAATTTTGAATGGATAACATGAATCCCACAAAGTGGAAAGCATCAAAAAGGTAAAAAAATCCAAGCTTTTAGAGGATCATCATATGGCCTAATACAAAGCAATTACACATTCAAGATTGGGCTAATGTTGACTACATAATAACAAGTATAACATACAAGATTAGAATTTAGATGATACTAGAAAGCATCAAAATGCATGAAAGACTCGATTGTTGGAGTCAACAAAGCAAATATTTCAAAATTTTGTTCAAATTTTGACATCAAAGCTTCAATCTTCTTACCGATTCAAAGTACTGAAAATCGAAAATAGTAGATATATAGTAAGAGAGAAGAAGAAAAAGATGAGAACTTTTCTACCTGGATAGGAGATAGGTTCTTATTGAAGAAATCGCCTTGGGGAAGATTGTCGTTCTCGAGGCTGCGGCAAACCTTGCTATCCTGCAAGCAGCTCTTGATCCGCCTCCAATTCCCGCCATCGCTGACCCGCTTCTGCAACCAGTTGGAGTAGTCGCCGAGTCGGTATTCCTTGTAGCCCCGGTCGGAGACGACCTGGCCGGCGCCCTTGTTGGTGACGACGAAGGCGAAAACGGTGAAGCAGAAGAGGAGGACGATGAGGAGGAACATGACGACGAGGTAGATCCAGAGGAGGCAGGAGTTGCGGCAGCAGGCGCCGACGAGGCCGGCGAGGGAGACGACGAGGAGGAAGACGCCGAGGGCGATGATCGGCTTCTCGAGGAACTTCTCGCAGTCGGTGGAGGCGCGGGTGGAGAGCCATATCCCGCCGCCCAGGATGGGGATGGACAGCAGGAACGTCACCAGGTTTAGGATCCCGATCAGGCTGTTGCTGAATTTCACCATTTTTCCCGATCTTCTTCTCCGGCGACGGCGAATGTGTTGGGCGGTTTTCCGGCGACCGGCGGTGGAGACGGGGAGCTTCGGAATGGTTTTATACAGAAGGACGAGTGGATAATGGGGGTTACTACACGCGCGAGTGGGGAGGATAAGCGACGCGCACGCGGTTATTATATTAAATTAAAAAAAGTTAGTTATTACACAATTTTTTTTATTAGTTCTTATTATCTCCTCTATTTATTTAAAGGAGTAAATTTTAAAATTAATATATACAGGAGGCTATAGTCGATTTATTTCAAATATTTGAATTAGTAATTCAATAAATCGGCTTTTTTTAAAACTTTAAAATTGGACCGATTTAAATCGGTTTATAATTTATTTTAAATCAAAAAAATTAATACAATGATATATATATATATATATATATATGTTGATATAAACATTAATTTAAATAAAATTAATGTGTATAAGAAAATTTATGTATTTTATCACTGTTTAGTATTATCAATTGTTGAGTTCTCCCGTGCCCCATGAAATTAGGAAAAATTAGGAAATTATAATTTCATATATGATGTAATATGAGATGATATATGATGAAGAACTGAAATAATTGGAATAGGCATAGACAAGAACTCCTTACTATAAAACACGCGTTTTATAACATGTGGTGGAATTGCTGATTTTTTAAGCAATAAAGATGATATGAGTGATTTTGTAGCATCAATTTCAATCAAATCTCGGAAAACGGGTACCCAGTCTACTCACATGGTTGGCCAACGCCGAGGCGGCTACGTCAAGTTATCAGCGAGCACCACATCGCACACATGCAACAACTTGTCTTCATTTTCGTCGAAAAAGAATGAATTTTTGTCCTGTTTGTGAATTGAGCTTGCCTTGTCTGTTTGTTTCTGTCTGTAAAAAGTTTTTTTTCTGGTAGAAAAAAATGAATGACGGCCTGTTTGTGAATTGTGCTTGCCTTGCCGGTCTGTTTCTGAGTGGGTAAACAGTTGCAACTCTTGCAAGTTTTAACAATTGGATTTGTACAGTGCATGGAGCAGGTAGTGCCAATTTCACCACCCACACCACCCTCTTCTCGGATCTAACACTTTCCATGTCTACAAAGTCTACTTGAATTTGCTTTTTTAAAAAAAACTAGGAAGTCTAAACGGTCTAGTTGATTCCTTCCCCGTTCAAATGTTTCTTTTAATGGGTTGCCTTATTCATGCCAATTCCGGGGGCCGGGGGACTGATTCTCAATTTCACGCGGGAGTTTGAACTATAAATCTTAATTTTATATGTATATTTAAATTATAAATCTATATAAACGGGTTAATAAGATAAATTTTTTAAATATAAATCAATTTATATAATTAACTTAAATATGACTTTAGGTTCATCCTAAAAAACACCACAAATATGTTAATTAAATTACACACTTTATAATTATATAAATTTAATTTGTAGATTTATAAGCCTAAAAAATAAAGGATTAAAGAGATTCACACTAAATTTACAATTTAAACTCATTAAAAAAATATAATCTCATTTATATTGTTAAAGTAGTTTGTGAACATGAATAATATTTCACTATTAATAGTAAAAAAACTGAGCAACAGAGAGTAAATGTGAGCACCACAGACGCTGTTGTTACTCGACTCATCCTCTTCCCATCTCCCTTCAAGTACTTCTTTATTCATGCTAACCTTCTCGCTGTTGCATAATTCAGATGGCTATAAACATGCAGTAAAGAAGTCATCATAAAAGAAACTCGTAAGTCATGATTGGACATGAAACTGAAAATATTGGCAACTTATACAAACCTCTTTGTTTTCTCCGTCAATGGACCTACGTCATGCTTTTCTGTACGTGATTCAAAAGTTCCCAGAACGCAATTGGTTGAAGGAGTTATTGAAGTTTGTTTTGTAGGGTAGTTCCTGGGGATACTCACTAATTGTCCATATAAAAGGGAAGGAGTACCAAGTATGGATTCTGAAATCAATGGCGTCGAACCACCAAACCCTGAAAGCTTTTGTGCATTTCTAATGTATTAAACCAGAGACTGCCAACTAACATCACTGCAGGTACAAGTTATTTTGAAAACTCAATGGCCTTTCAGAATATTCATGGTGGTCGTTGAGCTAAACTTGTTCACAAAGGAAACTTCCGTTATGAGAGCATTTTGCCTCAACAAATCAATGTAGAGCAAATTAATTACATGTGCATTTGCTTGAGAAAATTCCAAACTGTTCTGAACCGTAGAATTCCTTCAATCCACAAATTTCAACAACTTTGACAAATGCTCTTGGGCTCTACTGTCCCCTTGCCGAAGGTGAAAAATCACCAGCAAAAATTTGTGCACAAATGTGAATCAGTGTCCAACAACAATTTTAATCAGCCTCGAACTAGTTTTCCAAGGCCAAGAGCAATCATAACTTGTCAATTTTTACAATGATGGACACGAAATGCTACATATATTATTCTTCCTTGTTTTCAGGAGTCAGCCGCGTAATCATCAATGAGACATCTCAAATACATAACAAATTATTAAAATCAAACTTTTCGACCTAATACGGAGCTTAAAAGCAAACCACAATCTGTCACCAATGATGTCATGAATGTAGACTTAAAACCTTGAGATCAAAGAGGCCCAGGAAAAGTTCCAGTCTCACGCTGCTCATTCCATTTATCAACCTGCAGGAAATGATGACAAAATAGAAGCGTATTATTTTTTGAAAATTTGATCACAAAAAAAAAGAAAAAAGAATGTCTTACTCAAAAGTATTATATTGTACGAAAATTTCACAAAGAAATAAACGTTCCAACCCACACGAAAGGCGTAACGATCTGGGTCAATGTCTCGAAGAGAAGCTTAGTGAAATAGACATGTTTGTGAAGATGCGGACTACTGGCAACGGGACAGAAAGACCCTATGAAGCTTTACTATTCCCTGGGATTGGCTTTGGGCCTTTCCTGTGCAGCTTAGGTGGAAGGCAAGAAGGCCCCCTTCCGGGGGGGAAGCCATCAGTGAGATACCATTATAGAAGAGCTAGAATTCTAACCTTGTGTCAGGACCTGGGATAGTCTCAGGTAGACAATTTTTATGGGGCATAGGGCTCCCAAAAGGTAACGGTGGTATGCAAAAGTTTCCTTGGCCAGACGGAGATTGGCTCTTGAGTGCAAAGGCAGGAGGGAGCTTGACTGCAGACCCACCTGTTGAGCAGGGACGAAAGTCGACCTTCGTGATCCAACAGTGCCGAGTGGAAGGGCCGTCGCTCAACAGATAAAAATTACTCTAGGGATAATAGGCTGATCTTCCCTAAGAGTTCACATCGACAGGAAGGTTTGGCACCTTGATGTCGGCTCTTTGCCACTTGGGGCTGTAGCATGTTCCAAGGGCTGTAGTATATCCCCAGGCTGCTGCTCTATATACAATTTTCGGCCAAAGAAACTAGATGCTAACATATTTAATGAAGCCGAAACAAAGACACAACAGTAGTAACGAGAAGGGCTTCAAAATGTCCATTTTCCTTTTATTTGGAGTTTTATAGGTTCAATTATGGAACTAGAAAGTTGGGTCATACGTCAACTGCTTCCAGGGCTGATGCTCAATGATCTGAAAAGCCCAATGAAATAACTGATGTATAACATTTCCTTTCAGGGGTGTCATGTTGTCATGGACAAACAATTAGAAAAAGAACTACACAAGTCATAGATAGAATATCTTCCTCAAGCCAAGTCAAAAGACCTTTGGCAACAGAATCACTCTCCATCACTTAAATTGATAAAAGTAAAGATAATTGTAGAGAGAAATGCAAAAGTTTGTACTCACAAACAAAATGAGATATTAATCATTATTAATATTTAAAATGATGGAAAGTAAATACAGTGAAATCAGACAGTAGCACTAACCCACTCCCCAGGGCAAAGGGCACGATAATATTTTGCAAACTTAGTGCAATCACCAGTATCATCTTTTGTTGCTACACACCTGCATTGGCAAAGTATTTAAACCGTAACCCAGAATCAAAGGCCTAGTGACTGCCGATTTGGACTAGCAAAGCATGTGGTGAGACAGGAATGTAGTGAAATGATTCTACAGTTGAAGGTTAATGATCTGTACCGGTGATACTCTATATAGCGAGTGAAACAATGCCTTGTTTGATTGGTTGTAGGAAAGCGGAAATCAGCCGGTGCAGTTTTCAACTCAATCTGAGTGTAAAGATAAATACAAATAAAAATAATAAAGAAGTAAAGGCACATAGGAAATTCACTCCTATTATCCACGGATCAAACAACAAGATGTAAAACAGCCTTACTACATAAACCAGATCTATTTCTGAGCATCAACAGTTTTACAACTATGGAAATTGCCATAAATTTCGACTCACTCTACAATCGTAAAAAGTAGCAGTTGCCTTGATTTTGTACCACAAATAAGATAGCAATAACATTTCCACTTGCTCTAAAATTGTAAAATATAACCGCCGCCCTTCTGGTTAGAAGAAAATAAAAATAGAAACAAAGAAAGTAAAGATCATCTACTCTATGCAAGACACCATAAACAACAAAAGCATAAAAACAACAATCAAGTCCCAACAGAAGCGTTGACATTACAACAAAGGTGGTCAAAGGGGCCATTTATCTATCTTTTCTTCTGCCTTACACAAAAACAAACACAACAAGACTCTCAAATCAACAGATGACACAACAAATAAGCGAAACAATTGAACCCTACAACATTCAATTCTAGACCATCAAAATTATATATATAAAAAAAGCTATCACCCTAATTTTCTTCTACATGGCGCAAACAAAATCACTAAATCTTCATTTTCTCCTGCTTCTTATCCAGTCAAGTCACTCAACATTCTAAGCTCAAAATAAGCATTTCGGCTCCCAGGAATCAAATGTTCAATCACAACGTTCAACAAAATTCCATCACGATCAAGACAAACCAAATCACTACGCATATAATTCATCCCACCATCTAAATCAACCACCCCTCAACAGCTAATCCCCGTGCCACCATACCACCACAACAGGCACCTACAAAGTCATCCATAGATAGCATAAATACAGCAAACAAACATACAAAAATGCGCAACCACGATGAACATAAGAACAAAAAGACAAAAGCATTTTTAGGGTTTCGGATCGATTGATTGGAGAAGAAGCGAAGCGAATCCCACCTCCGCCATTTTTGCCGATCGTTTCCGGGGAGTGCCGTCACGACCCGTTAAAGGCTTTGTTTCGGCCCATCAATTGTAAGCCCATGGGCTGCTCAATGTTCGAGTCGAGCCCATTAGTACTCCCCGGGTTAGACACTAAGGAATGTGATATTTCTTCTTTTTTTTTAAGATGTAATCAATTTTATTTCTTTTGCAATAAGTGTTATGAGCCTCTCTTAATCCAAAAATTATTTCAAGAATTAAGGCTTTCTCATTAGCTTATATACAAGTCACCAATAACCTCTATACATGATGTGGGATAAACCGAACAATTCTCCCACTCATACATGTCACCAGAATCATCTCCCCCTCACCACATGCAAGGCTCACAAGTTTCAGAAGACTCCAATTTGGGCTAGCCTACCCGAATCATCTCCCCCTCACCACATAGTAAAGTTCCGACTAGCTTACCCAAATCATCTCCCCCTCACCACATAGTAAAGTTCTGGGAGACTCCAATTCGGGCTGGCCCGAGGCAACACTAAGCCAACCAGGCTCTGATATCACTATTGGGTCCTTTGGGCCCCCGCCCAAGCTTCAAAATCATTATTGCGTCCAATGGGTTTTCAAACGGGACTTGCAATAAGTATTATGAGCCTCTCTTAATCTAAAAACTAGCTCAAGAATTAAGGCTTTCCCATTAGCTCTATATAAGTCACCAACAACCTCTATACATGATGTTGAGATAAACCCAACAATTTTGGCAATACCCAAGTTTATAAATGAATGGCCAATAAAAAACTAACCAAACCAAATCACCAATAAAAGATAATATATAGAAGATCATCGGGACAAGTACTCAGTCAAACTTGTTCATGAAATTACTGTTGATCTTTTTGCATAAAATTTCTGGGATATTCCTTTATGTCTAAAAATTCTAAAAATTTTCAACCCAAATATAATATTTCAATTTTTCATGGGATTGTAATCATGAAATATTCGTATTTTAGGACTCTATATTCTTCATTAAAATTGTCATAAAATCATGGGCATATATCATTTTTTAGTCATATTTATTTATATATCAAAGGCTCGATCCTAATATAAATTTCTAAAATCGTAATTTTAAATATAAAATTTAGAATTTTGGATCAAGCGGAGAGTCAAGTAAACACAAAACTTTTAAAGAGATTCCAGTTTGAAGGGAGTCTGATATGGTTGGGATATGGAGTTCTGAGATCATATGGTCCGCCAAGCAGCAAGAATGACACCGAGACAACAACATAGAAGTGATCAAATACGAGAGAGATAACAATAGAAATGCTCAAATAGTGGGATCAAGAAAACCAAACTAGTGGAATCCTCGAATGCATCTAGATGTTGGTATGTTACAGCTTGCACCCCAAATGTCAAGAGCTTTATTTGAGTCTGCCAAGCTTATTTAGCAATTTGGATCAGATAGATTAGTTATCGACTTACAGTGAGACAAGTTCATTTCTCGCCGCGTGCCTCTACATGCAAATATTCTTGTCCAACATTCTTCGACTACTCTTCCTCCTATAAATCGGATGAGTTTGTTCCTTCTCCCATGCATGCATGACAAAGAGAATGACATTACAGATCAATCTACAGCTTATACTATATACAATATATCGCCTGTTTGTCTCATTTGTATATTGGCAATGTTAAGAGATGGCCAACTTGAAGTTTGTAGTGGTGCTAGCGGCTGTGCTGGTTTCCATGGCTTTATAAGAGGTTGAAAGCAGGATTGTAAGGAAGGATTTGGGAGTGGACACGGGAGGAGTTGGTTTTAGCGTCGGCACAGGGACGAGTGCCGGCGTTGGACTTGGTGGTGGTGGCTCTGGCGCAGGGTCCAGTTCGGGTATAATCCAGCTAAAAGTTAGTTTTTGAGTGAAGTGTCGGCTCCGTTCGGCTAAAATTCGTATTTATTATTCTAGTGCTCATAAAATTTGGCATTAAAAAGCAATAGCTCGATGAACTATAAACAGAGCTTGAACACATGATTTTTCCGCTTGATTTAGTTGAAGGCTCGAGTTCGAGTTCAATGTATTCATCCTTGATAAAACTTTCAACTTGTTCAAATTGTACCTAATATCTTACTATTTGTGTATTGATAGTGGTGAAAATAATTATTTAACCCACTCGTTACTTAAAGGTTACAATCTTTCTAAGGTTACAACCTTTCATTATTGAGAGATGTTATCATTCATTCGGGTAACCTCTACTCCTACACTTTATAAATATATACGCTACACTCAATACAAAAGATAACGTAAGGCACAACGTGTTTTGATCATTCTCATGAGATTTGAGTCTAGGCTCTCGGAAAAGGCAAGGCAAGAGACAACCTAGCAAGCTAAAACACATGAAAATGCTTGTTTTTTCTATATTTTGATAGAAAAAATGTGAGTAAAAGCATCCCGCTGAATCGAATTGCGTCCATGGATCTAAAAAATAGCCCGATTTTTTAGATCTTTCCGTGGTGGCAACTAAATAAGAGTGTTGAACTCGTCGAATAATAAATGCCCAAGTTCTTTGAGCATTTATTACTTGGATCATATTCCCTACTTATTTACATATTAGAATAAATCAACTTTCCCTACTTATTTACATATTAGAATAAATCAACTTTTAAAAAATCAAATTTAATTAATGCTGCTTCTTGAATTTTTTTAGAACGGGTCCGAATCAAATAGCAATTATCCTAAGAACGGCCGACACTAAGATGGACTAGGTCCATTAATATACCAAATGTCCCCATTGTGCTCCTCCGTTGATATGAAGTCTTCCGTCGATTGCTAGATCCGAGTTTGGGTTGTTGGAATAGGTTTGGGCATTCCCCTTGTCAATTATGATATTTTTTATTCGTGATTTCACTAAGACTCAAGGGAATTTATGTTTCTCATATACCATTGGAGTCCCGTAACATTTTTTTAAAAAAACTAACATTATCTCACGCATTTAAATATTTAAAATATGAGACAAATATGAAACTCGGTATAATTATCAAAGAGCTCACCTTGGTTTGACTCGAAAATTATTTAGTCAAATATGAACTAAGCTTAAACACTCACAACAAATATTCAAGTCATTTTGTAAAATTATAACTTCCTCTCAAACTAAATTTGACGGAGTTAGCTCGACTCAACTCGATTTGGCTTATTTGGGTCACTAATTGTCCGTGAAACTTGTTCTAAAAATAATAGAGTCATTGTACAAAATTTGTTATACATTGGAGCATTTTGGTACAAAAAACATCCACAGCTGACCCACCTCTTCATGTGAGCCACTCGCCGACACATTACCGACGTCCTATCCTCAACTCCTCATATCCACATTCAACCATGTATTTTTTTAAACCGTTGACACCATATCCGATCCTTGTTCATAGATCAACATTTTTGAGGCAGGTACAAAAACTAGTACACAGATATATAAGCTTTCAAGTTTTCAACCTGTTTATCAAATGCTAAAACATTAATTCAACGATTGATACATAAAGGTCAATCTCTCAATATAAGATCAGAGCAGAGCAGAACATGGGCACCCACTACTTTGTTTGCTGTCTTCTTTTTTTCTTTTGTTTTCTTTTTTCATTTTGGATTTGAAGAAGGCCACTCATGCATTCTACTGTTCTCAACAAAAATACAAAGAATGGGAGTCAAATGGGAATGTAACAAGAGAGGCAAAGGTAGCTCCTGCTTCTCCTCCCAACCCTTCAATTCTTTGTACCCTGCCTGCCCTTCAGGCTGTGGTGGTTTCCAACAGCCAAACAGTGCCCACGGTTCACTCGGGCTACCAGTGGTTGTAGGAGGTTTTACTAATTTTGTATCCTTGACAAAAATTCATAAGTGAAAATAAACTTTTTTTAAACCAATATGACCTTTTCTTGATTGTATACATTTTGTAGTTATTAGAAGTCTCAAAAAAGCATATAAAAGTATTTAGATCATTAGCTAAACTATAACCTGTATAGTAACTAATCAAAAGAATTTACCCAGTAGGGCAAATCTCTCCAAGTCTCCCTCCATAAAAAGAAATTGGTAAATTAAAAATGCTTTAAAAGGTAAACCTTGTTCGATACCGAAGATTAAACATTTTTAATCTGAATATAAAAAGTATTACAAAATTACTTACTTTATATATACAGCATAGCACAGACTACTAGTAAAGGTAAATACAAATCGAAAATTATTGAATTTCACAAATTAAACAAGACTTATCAAAGTTATGTTTTACTAAAAATCATGAGTTTTTTTTATGATTGGACACATATATAGAGAGAATGAGGACGCACAGTTAAATGGAAACATTTTTTAGCTGATAACTTTTTATTAGAACGTTGAAATCATGAAGAGAGGTGTAACCTTTAGTAAAGAAGTAGAAAAAATTAATTCATAATTTTTACATCAATAATTAATACATATGGAATCCGTTGAAACGATGAAATAAAAAATAAATATCTATATATATATATGCATTGCCTAAGTCAAGCATAACTATGTTATGTTCCCCTCCTTCTCAAAGTAGTTAGCTTTGAGCTTAATTAATTAAGTTTATATTTTTATGAGAGACCTTGAGCAGCTTGAAAACTCATTTTCAAATTTGGTTTGTATTTATACTTAATCAAATCAAAAGTCTGAACACTTTAGTAATTACCCTACATTTAAACCATTTTTTTAATTTTAATGTATTTTTGATAAAAATAATTTTAAATTTTATTATATAATAAGACAAACATTATATGATGATTAGTTATTTAAATTGAATTGAATATTTTTTCGAAGTTTGAATGAATACATCAAAGCTCGGCTACAATAATTAATCAAATTACTAAGTGTGTATATATGATTAATAAAAATCACTTACAAATGATCAAAAGTGCCATTAACACCCCCTTGCCTCTAGTTCTATTTTTAAGTTATTAGATTTTTATGAAGTAGTAGCCGAATTTGATTAGGCTATCTCATTGTTTAAGTAGGATAACATGACAAACTCGACTATGTTATTAATTGATAAAATTTCTTTACAATTAAGAGCATTATAGTGCCGAGACTATGATAATTTTTTTGCCTTATTGACAATGTGACATTAATTTTTAGCATTTAAATCCAACTTATATAAACTAAACTTTACAATTTTTTTACAATTTATAATAATAACTTATAACTTACAATTTTTTATGTCCAAGTTTACTGTGTCATCAAACTTAAGAGATAAAGTGATCAAATTCGGCCACACTATAAAAATTTATTAGTTTAGTAATATAGTTAGAGGATGAAGGATATAAATAAATATTTTTTTAAATATAGTGAGGTAAGTTATACTTTTCTGGTTGTAAGAGGTGGGAGTAATTATACATGAATATATATATATTTTTAAAATATATATTTTTGAGTCAACTGTGTGAATACTAAAAATTATAAATTAAATTAAATTAAAAAATTCAGAACCGACATATTTTTGCCTGGCCACAAGATTTGTTATAGCATTTGTTAGAGTTAACTCGCCCTAATATTTATATGATTGATTTATATTTTTTTAATTAAAAATATTTAAAATTTTAAATACAACAATTAAAATAATTTTTTTAACTAAAAATTTAAATTAATCGTAGAAATGCAAACTAGCCAGTTTGGTGTAAGAGTTTCCTAAACCAAATCCCTAACCCTAATTCTTGGGGCTAATTTACCAGCGTCTGTGTCTTTTAATTACCATGTGAATGATTTTCATTTTCCAATACGCGTTCACGCAGCTGTCTTCGCCCTTCGTCTCATTTTCTATATATATTCTTCGATCCTCCCTTACCGCAAAACGCAGAGCCAGGTGTTGGCCTTCATTCAAGCACCACCACCACTCCCCCTTCCATTAAGCCCTTCATCCTCCATTACAATCCACAATCTTCTTTCACTGTCAATTGTAGATCCAAAAGTTGGTATCTTTGCTTTGCTGTTTGCTCTTTGAGAGAAGAGAGTGAAGAAGTGTGAAGAAGGAAGATGATGAGGGGGATGGAGGATGATGCCGGCTACCCATCGACGCCGGGGAAGTTCAAGATCGAGAAGGCGCACGCCATCAACCGGCAGTTCCACCGGTGCTTCGCCTCCACCTCCACCATGTTCCTCTGGGCGCTCTTCCTCGTCACCCTCACCGCCTCCTACCTCAGCTTCCAGAGCTTCGTCGACACCAGCACTAAGTACTTCACCGCATCCTGGGGAGGATTACAGTGGGAGAAGCAGGTCAGGACCAGCGCCACACCCTCTCCCCGCCGCGCCGCGGCCGGCATGTCCGTGCTCGTCACCGGCGCCGCCGGCTTCGTCGGCTCCCACGTCTCCCTCGCCCTCAAGAAGCGCGGCGACGGCGTCGTCGGCCTCGACAACTTCAACAATTACTACGACCCGTCGTTGAAGAAGGCCCGCAAGGCCATGCTGGCCGAGCACGGCGTCTTCGTCGTCGATGGCGACGTCGCCGACGCCCGCCTCCTCGCCAAGCTCTTCGACATTGTCGCCTTCACCCACGTGATGCACCTCGCGGCACAGGCCGGCGTCCGCTACGCCTTGGAGAACCCGGCGTCGTACGTGCACAGCAACGTCGCCGCCCTCGTCAACCTGCTCGAGGCCTGCAAGTCGGCCAACCCACAGCCGGCCGTCGTCTGGGCCTCCTCGAGCTCCGTCTACGGCCTCAACGACAAGGTCCCCTTCTCCGAGGACGATCGCACGGACCAGCCGGCTAGCCTCTACGCCGCCACGAAGAAAGCCGGCGAGGAGATCACCCACACCTACAACCACATCTACGGCCTCTCCATCACCGGCCTCCGGTTCTTCACCGTGTACGGCCCCTGGGGCCGGCCGGACATGGCCTACTTCTCCTTCACCCGCAACATCCTCCAAGGGAAGCCCATCACCGTCTACCGCGGCAAGGGCCGCGTGGATCTGGCCCGGGACTTCACCTACATCGACGACGTCGTCAAGGGCTGCCTCGGCTCCCTCGACACCGCCGGCAAGAGCACCGGCAGCGGCGGGAAGAAGCGCGGCGCCGCCCCGTACCGGATATTCAACCTGGGCAACACCTCGCCGGTGACGGTGCCGGCCATGGTGGAGATCTTGGAGAGGTACCTCAAGGTGAAGGCGAAGAAGAACGTGGTGGAGATGCCGGGGAACGGCGACGTCCCCTTCACCCACGCCAACATAACCCATGCAAAGCGAGAGCTCGGGTACAAGCCCACCACCGATTTGCAGACCGGATTGAAGAAGTTCGTGAAATGGTACATCAGCTATTACGGGTACAATCACCGAAAATCTACTGTAAATTAAGAAAAACTTCAACATTTTTTCCCCTTTTAAAAATTTTTTGGTTGTTGTTTTTGTTCATTATTGTTCACAACTGTTGGAACAAACAAACAAGCAATCGGAATCGATACCACCGCAAAACGATTCAATTCTTTTTCGTTTCTTTGTCAACAACATTTTACATTTTTTCGTGGTGATTGAGATTTGTTGGGTTCGTGATCACCGGCGAGATGCGTGGGGATGGAAGATGGCACGTCAGTGGCGGTGTGTCGGTGGATTAATTAAAATGTGGTCAAGTGTCGATCATATCATACAGTTTGATGATTAAAGCGAAAGGGTGATAAGGGAAGCGACGGAGTTATGATATTGGATCGCCTAACTTTCACTTTTTTGATCTTTTTCCGGTGGGAGGAATCCCAATGATTGGGGGTTTTCTTTAAGCACACCATGTGAGCTAATGAGAAAATGTGTTGGTTTTTTCTTTTCTTTCTTCTACGGCGGTTGTAAACATATATTTTGATGCAATTGGGTTGCATGTTTGAGTCTAACCTCGTCTACCATTTTCGGTTTCCTTAGTCAAAATCGATTATGCTTTCAGGGGTGCGAGTTGAGACAGCTATATTACATTCAAAGTTGTGGTTAGTTTATGAACGTTCCTACCTTTTTTCCACCGGCGGCTATCAAACAGGCCCCGTGAAATCAGCACAAAGTAGACGTATATCTACGTATGGCAACGTTTCTTAGCGGAACGATCTAAAAAATGATAAATATTAAGGGGATATTAAGTTTAATGATAACTTTTAAATCATATTTATCATTATTTTTAAAGATTTTAATTGAAAAATTAAATAAATAAATAAATAAATAAATAAATAAATTAGTGTGTGTGGTAATTGAATAATCGAACCGCGGGGAATGAGTGGTCGGGCGGGAGAGACAGCTCAGTGGCGGGCATGAACGCCAGCTGGAACGGCGTGAATACAGGCAACGTGTGGAGCCCGCACTCTCTGTTTTTGATCGTACGGATGCTGCCCCAGTAGCGGCGGCCAGCTGTAAAGCCTCCATCTACGGCTCTCATTCCTTCCCCTCCTGTGCCTGTCCTTTGGGCCCCACCCTTCCCAAAATCAACGTGCGTATATTAATAGATATATATTTTAGAAATTTACCGACTATTATGAATTGAGTGCAATAAAAAATAAGAAACCTCGATTAATTCAACCGAATGAATTTGAATATCAATTAGTGGTGCGCAAGTACTTTACCCATCTAGTTGAATATTATTTAGTTATTTTATACATAATCATAAATTTTATTTGTACATTCATATCAAATCCTAAAATTTTTAATCATTAAAATATTATTTTGATGAATTTATTTAATTATTTATTTACTTATTTTATAATTTATAATACTAAATTACTATATATAGTTCTAAAAGTATTTTAGGTAGCCGTATGTACGGGTATGGGATTTACAACCCTCCGATCACGCTTTGCTGAGTGTCGCGTTAAACAGAGTGGGTCGTATAAAGAAATTATATAATAAAAATAAAATATCGTAGCAGGGATTGACACATGAGATTTTTACTTGATTTCTATAGGATTTAACTTAAATCCTTAAGTTGCTCCAAGATGGCATAATAATCATGAATTTAATATTTTTTCTTTCATTTTAAACATAATACAAAATAATAAAATTTGTGTCTTTAATTTGATTCGCCTTTAATATCTTCAACTCTAATGTCCTAGTTTGTCTATTTCTTGTCTTTAAATCTTCAAAATAACCTCAACGCTATGTTTAGAGCATCCAAAAATGATGGGGTCGTAAGTTTTACCTCAATCTAAAGTCTATGAGGCCTTCAAATTATTTTTAGAGTAATAATAAACTAAATTAGGGCATTAGAGTTAAAACTATCAAAGGCGGACAAGGCCGAGCTGGCATACCGCAGGCTTCAAAAAATACTAGGTGCGTCGGGCTGCAAGTGGCGTGTGATGTGCCTGCCTGAATCTGGGTCGTAGATGAGCATATAGCTCAGTAGTAGGTCTAGGTCTGGTCATGATTGCGGTCAACCACAGGGCAGCGAAGCTGGTCGCGGATTTGGTAGGACTTGAGGACATGATCAACTGTACATGGGCCCGATGAACCCGGCTGCGACGGTAGTGCAACGCCGGGTTTGAGGCTCCAGCGAAAGTGTTCTTGGTGACGGTGGCAAGGTTGACCGCTTAGATTAGTATGTTTTGGATAGATGAAGCTTTTAGTGGTGATCCGGTGGCCAGAGGTGCGTGTCTCCGACGGTTATGGTAGTGGAAAGTTTTGGCGGAACTAGTATTTGGCTGGGCTTTATCACTATTTTTTGGCGATAGATGGCCGCCAAATGTGGAGGGGCTTGATTTGGGTTTGTCCCTGGCAGTGAGGTGAACCTCTTGGGGTTAGTGGTGTGGGCAGCGATGGCTTAGATCGGCCGGACGGTGGTTGGAAAGTTGGTGGCCTCTTTTGGGAAGTTTTCCAAGTGATGGCAAGGCTCTTCAACGACGGACCTCGACTTGGAGTGCGGTATTGAGGAGAGCCCGATGGAAGTGGTGGCGTAGCCGACACCAGCCTGGGCTAGCTAGATGGTGGCTTCAAACTTGACAATGTGTTTTTGATTTTTTATCCTCTCTTCTCCAGCAGGCAGTTTGTCGACGATTTCCTAGTTACCGTGGGCTTCTTCGATGGTGCTTCTTGGCTTGGGTCCATATTTTGCAATAGCGGGAGTCTATTAGAGGCGGCGATGTGGTTGGAGACGATCTGGACTAGCTAGGTGGTGGTTGTGAAGATGAATTCTTGATGACGCTTCACAACTCTAGCCAATAACTTCTCAAAGTTTTTCCAGCGACGACGGGCTCCTCTGGTTGTGGTTCTTAGTCAGGTTATATCGGAGGCACTCTAAGATCCAATCTGGTAAGCTTTGGGGTCATCTGAGATAGATATCCGGCGAGGGGCTCATCCCCTTTCTTCTTTTCTTCTTCCTTCTCTTGCTGCTTATTTTCTTCTTCAGTTTTCTTTAAAGCAACAAGCTCCCTTTTGTCATCATCAACGTGATTGTTTTCAAACTCTTATATTCCCTAATTATTTTTGTATTTCATAGTTTAAGATCTTTACCTACTCTTTTCTTATTTTCTTTTTTTTCTTATCTCTTCCCCCTATTTAGGAACTGCAGTGACCACGGGGTAGGAAAAGATATGGGCATGAGTTATGGAGCTCGGTGTCATGTTTGTGCCTATTCATAGTAAACAGTGAAAATTTAATTATGTATTTATAATTTAACCAATTATAAAATCCCAACAACTTGGTCACAGCAGAACCTTATTAACTTGATTGGTAGTTTAATTACAATAACAAAATTTAATCATATATTAATTATTTAAAAGAACGACAGTTAGATGCTTAAATATTTAAGATTTCTAGAGTAAATTCTCATATTCATGATTTCGAACTTTTTAACAAAAATACAATAATAGCATTATTATTTTTTACAACTTAATCACCTTCAAATTTTGGTTGCCCTAAAATTCAATCAAATATTCACCGAGCCATGGGTGCCGGCCTAGTTGTAAGCATAGTAAGAATTTTTTGTTCGATTTCATACATGTTTTAAATTTGACTTCATTATATTGCGTCCTGATAAAATTGTATGAAAAATTAATATTATATTTATGCTAATTGAAATCTTATTTTAGAGTAGTACAAATTATATATTATTGATTTTAAGTGTAAAAAAATAAGTATATGACGTTTGGTTTAGTGGATTAAAAGCATAACATAAATATTTCCAAATAAATTTGGAGTTTACTACACTCTATAACATGTGCAAGATAATATTTAGTTAATAAACGAGCTGAGATCAATATTTTTTATTTGGTATTTGCTACAAATTAATTTTATCGTTTTGTCTAACAAGAATGATAACAAATTTACAATAAAAAGAACCACTTTATGATACATTATATTAATGAAAAAGAATTATTAAAATAAATAATTGTATATACTTTGTTGCCAGTTGGGATGAGTAAAAATTGGCGAGACAAGCAAATTTGGCTTTTACTCACATTGATTTATTAAATAATGATAATAATAATCAATAAAATAAAAATATAGAGGCATCTATGCATGATATATAATATTTTTTTAGTTAAAAAGTTTTCAAATCTATATATTATAGAAGCAAGTACAGTAACTATTTTACTCTATTTACATTTTCATCTTTTAAACCCACAAAAATGGGTGGCTAGGTATACTTGAATGTTTTCCTGAACCACACTTACCTATTTTAATCTTTTAATACTTATTCTTTAATTAACAATATTCCTCCTATTTTCTGAAACGTTAATAATGATGTATATATACCATATACTACAATTTTGATTATTGAATGTTCAAGGTGTGATTGAGTTGGGTGACTTTAGAGCCAACTCATAAGAACCAGACTTGGTGCCTTGTGCCCTTTCTACTAGGGATGGTTGGTGATCCATGCCAGTTTTCGATGTTGCTAATATACATATATATATATATCTAGCACACATGGGCGGTCACGCTGATCACTTGGGTAGTTCAACGCCTCCGTGGGAACACTCGATCACAGCTTAATTGCTGCATATGCATATGTTACCTTTGATCCATACCACATTTTTTGCCTCTAATCACGGTGACTTTGGTGAGAAGGGTACAACCAACCATGTTGGCTTTTTGATTTAATTACCCATTGTATGTATAGTTTTAATTAACATTAATATATATATATATATATATATGAGATTGACTACTATAGGGTGATTGCTGAAAAATTTCCTCGGGTCACTTCTAATTTGGCTCTTTACCTGCCGCCTCAAGTCCCCCTTCAGGGACTGGCTCCTGCACCCCTTGGTGTCAACTGGGTCCGCTCCTTGACCCGCCTCAACGACATCATCGGTTGGCTCAACGACCGCGTCCCCACCTTCTGCCACGCCCACCCCCATCGCACCGCCTTCAAGTCCTTCCTCCAACTGCACAGCACCGTCCCCCGACTTGCCTCGACGACATCCTCGACCGGCCTGATAATTGCATCGCCGCCAACTTCCGTTGTGCCCACACCGTGATGGTAGGGTCTGAGGAAGAGAAGGGTTAGGAGGTGTATTCATTTGATGTGTCGGATTATGTGAATTATGTACATCTTTTATGTTCACACCGGCAGCACTTAGGAAGAATCTATAGCATGCAAAAGTGGTGCTAATACCTTACCACCGTGTTCTGATGAATTGTACGTGCGCATTTACGATGGGAATACATGTATATTGTATTGTATGTGGTGGTTGCCGCTACTTGTCGGTGCCGTGATGATGGCCCCGTTGTGAAGCGTGGGGGTTGGTGGGAGTGATGGGCAAATGGTGTTAGTCGAATTGTTATAGAGATGGAGAGTTCGCGTATTAAGATTAGAATCTTGGAGTGCACCTTAAGGAGTAGGGTTTTTTTAAAATTATGAGTAGATATTATTATTTGATATTATCATGTGGTGGGAAAATACGACTGTACTTATCATAAAAGCCGCAACAAAAAAGCTTAATACCTCACATAAGTGAGGGTTGAGTTTATCAAATAAAAAAATATTATTAATTAAATAAATCAAGTCGAACGGATCGTTTCGATCGCCACGGGGCACTTGGCGACATAAGAACTCTTTTTGAAAAACTTTAGCATCAATTGTTGTTCATGGGACCATATGATATTGGTTGTTATTGATGACACAGATTATCATGACATATCACCATTATTTTGCTTTGAAAGTTGAGAATCTCAACTTTGGAAATAAAAAACTACAACCATGGATTAAATATTTGTTAAGACATTATAATTATTGTTTAGAAAATATAAAGATTCAAAAGAATTATTAATTCTATATTTTAGTGGCTTAACAGTTATCAATTTTGTCGCCGGATAATATTGATAAACCCTAGAGATTTGAGTTGTTGTTTTCATTAAAAGTAAAAGTTTATGTATAATTATCTCTAAATCTTGGAGAATTATCAAAAAATTCTCCAAAAGAATCATCATTATTTTTTTCTATTTTGTCAAAAAAAGGTAACTTACAATTATTAAAAAAGGAGAAAAAACAAAAAACAAAAGGCCACTTCACGGCCAGCGCTCCATCATTAAAAAGAAATTCAAAAATAAAAAATACCTTATAGCTTAATAAGTAAATTTTCAAAAATATTTCTTTCAACACTTAGATTGTTTGCCAAAAAACATTTTAAATGAAAATTATAATTAACTGTATTTTTATAACTAATATAAAAATTATTAAGATCTTAAATTTCATCAATAATAATGTGAATTATTTTAGTTCAATGCGATAGAAAGAAAAAGAAAAAAATGGCATGTACAATTTGAAGCATTGTTGTGAAAATCAGTTTGAACTAGTCTAATTTAATTGATTTAACTTGACTCCATTAATAATATGACTATTAATATATATATATATATATTATATATATATATATATTAAATCGCTAGAGTCGATATTTGAATTGCACAATTCAAACCAACCTTGACAGTTTCATAAGCAATTAATGAATCATTGTTCTTAACAGATAATATTTAATAATTATATAATAGATAAAGATATAATCTATGTAAATATAAGAGAATTTAACTTATTTATTGTGATAATCCACGTAATATCCAGTTCTAATTCAACGGCTTCAATTTGATTCCATATGAATCTAAGTCAATATATATATATATATATATATATATATATATAGATTAAATCGCTAGAGTCATACTTAAATAGTGAATCAACCGAGCTTGACCTTTTGATTAGCAATTAATGAATCACAGTTCTTAACAGATAATATTTAATAATTATATAATAGATAAGGATATAATTTATATAAATATAAGATAATTTAACTTATTGTGAGAATCCAACACCCCAACAACCTAAGATCCTCTTATTAATATTTTCACTCTATCTATGATATTTAGTACTTTAAAGTTTATAAAATTTACTTAAATTCATACTTCATTTTATAGTCATATAAAATTCGTCAAAAAGATTTACTTCAACATTAATTTTTATTTTGATTTTATTATAGTTGATAAACCAGTTTTCATCCAAACACATGTGATCTTATTAAATTTGCCGATTCAAAATAAGCCATGAATCGGTCATAAACTGATATGAATAGGTTTGATTAAATTTTTTTAAAAATTTGATTCAATTACCAGTTCCGATTTTTACAACATTAATTCGAAAAGATAATTAATTACATTATGAGGTGGGAAAAAATACAGTTACTCTTTTGGTGCTCCTTCCTGCTAACCTTTCATGGCACTCTTCTCTTCCCCAATAACTGAGAAGTTTGCTCAGTTACAGATCTCTCCCTTCTTCTTCTCACCTCTCTGCCCAACCTCCGGCACGTCACTGTTCACACTCACTTCTTCCTATCGTGTTCATCCTCTCTTAATTTTTTTCTCCATATTTTTGACCGAAAAAAATGTATTTTAGGTTCGCATACAAAATTTGGTATTTTATAAATGCACAAAATTTTTATTTATATATTTTTTCAACTCATTAATCGAGGCAATTGCAAAATTTCAGATTTACCAAATCCTCGTGCAGAAGGAAAAAATTCATTTGCCCTTATACATTCAATTTTCTCAAGTGGTTTTCATTGTGGTTGATTGAAGTATAAATTTTAGATTTATTAAAGTATAAATTATAATTTTGAATTAATTCAACCAATAATTATCCGCATGCATTTTTTTGTTTTATACTTTTTATTTATTTTTTATTTATTTTTAAAAATTTTAATTTTATTATTGGCATTTATTATTATTTTTTGGAGAATCATTACCGACCTCTATGTAGAGAATGTTGGATTAAATCCTTAAAATTTTCATTTTAGTAGCTTAAATCAAATACTCAAAGAAAGAGTTTGATTAAACTTTGGAACCTTGGATGAAATTGATTGGAAGAATTGATGAGCAACCATTTTTTTTCTTTATTATTATTATTATTATTTTTGCATGAATCGGAGAAACTACGAAGATGGGGCGCGTAGAAGCCAAACCAAGGGATGGAGGAGTCACGACGCATCGCACAAATGCTTGAACACTGAACTCCTTCTTCCTCCTCGGCTCCCTACGCCTTCTACTTCTTCCTTTTATTTAAACTATCAGTTTGTTCGTGGGTTGATTAATAAAACCAGAAGAGAAGTGGTAATCAAATCTGATCACTGAGTTCTCCGCTGATTTCTTCCCTTCTTCTTTGCACCCCCGTCCTTTATCTTTTTATTTTTTTCTTTCTTTCCTGCAGAGAGGTTGATTTCTTTCCGGAGTTAAATTATATGTTTTAAAGAGTTGGCAAAGGGACAACCGACACATCAAGTGCATAGTGCAGACTACTAATTATGGGTATTGGGTAGTCAAAAGTTTGTCTTCTTCTTCTTCCTTTTTTTTGAAAAGCATCATTTTGAACACTTTTTTTACAGCGGAAACTTGTCGAGTCCTTCAGCAATGGATTTTCTTTTGTCTGAAAATTATACATTTTTTGTTGAAAGCAGTGATACTTTTCTCTCCTTTTTCATTTTATTCTGTACAATGTGATGATAAAGCCAATTTCTCCATTCTTCATTCAAGAGAATTTACTTGAAATTTGACATCACTTTGTTTTTCACCCATGAATTTCTCTATTTTGTTTGTAATTGTAGTTAGGCTAGTATAGATACTTGATTTTATGGAAAATTTGGCATGACCCATATTTGTATGATTGTCATATCCATCGAGGTTTTTGTGTGGTGTTGATAAATAAATTCTATAAAAGATCTTTTTAGGATGTTAAGAATGGGGGTGACGACATTTTTTTGTTTTACTCTGCATGCTCATACTCTAATTCACTGCTCATGCGATAAACGGCTTGTTGATAACCGCTTGTTAGAACAATCATGTGCATGCTAACTCGTCTTGGTCTTTAATGGCGTCTTGGGTATCCCCGCATCTCTTGTTTCTAGTCGTACTTGCAACCACATCCGCGCATGGAGGTATACAGTTAAACATTTCGTGCAACTCTTTCTTGTGTTGTTTGAAGTTATCTGTAATTGATTGCATCTTCTCCTCTTCTACTGATATGCGATCCACAGATAAGCTCCCAGTTAAATGGTTCAATGACAACAACAATTTTAGAGCCGAGGATACAGCAACTGTCGTGGTTAAATTAGAAGGCGTTCATGGTGTTGATGGTAATCACGGAGACACAGAGTTGAACAGGTTTAAGATCATTCTCAATGGAAGGGAAGGGAACAGTAGATTCATTTCTGGAGTAGGGATCTTCCACGATGCAGTTTCAAGCACTTGGAACTTCACCTTTGTTCCCATATTGGTTGGATCATGCCTGCCCATGATAGAAGATCGTCACATCTCTTAACTTTAGCGTCTCTCCTGGTGATTAATCTATGAACTTAAAATTTTGATTGTTCTTATTTTGATGATTTCTAAACATCCATTGATGTCCAAATTAGGTGACATGTACCCATCTGTTTGCGTTGGATTCTGGGCAAATTATGTGAATGAATTCATAGCAGGGGAGATAGCAAAGGTTTCTATACTTCCTAAAGATGCTTTTGGGAAGAATATCACACAAGAGAACAAGGAGGGACCCTTCATTGTACAAGTTTGTGATATCAATGGTTAGTACAAATGGATCCTCTCCTGATCTAACTGAGATCTTCTACAAGGGTTTAGATGGCTTTGGATACCTTGGATTCGAATTTAAGGTTGTAACATCTGGGAATTTCACATTACACATAGTTGGTTGTAATCAAACCTTGAATGGTTTTCCACTACCTTTTAGTGTGATTCCTCGTGAATTTCCTATCTATTTGTGCTTGTGTAGTGTTGGTACTAGTCTACTCTACCTTGTTTCTCACGGAGGTTTCTTATATTGTAATATCACTAGACATTGCTAAATGTGCTGCCGTAGGGAACTATGAAGCAAATGCACTGCAAATATTTTCCAACTTGGAGGTATTCATCTACCAGAAGGACCAGTTTGATAATGTTGTAAGTGGGCAGTATGACTTTGATGTTGGGATTGTGGAGAAGGCATCAAATTTATCTTTGCCTGTGCCTGATTTGCAATTTGAAGAAACCGGCCTTGGCATTCAATTGCTCACTTTTAGTGTATCTGAACCGGGAGACTTTGTGCTCACTATTTATGATGCCAAGGACAAAGGTTCTGCCTTTAGTATGCGCTACCATTCTCTTTTTGGGAGGGAAAGAGGCTAACTGTGGGAGAAACTCCTGTGGAGGTGAGGAAGAAGCTTTCCAAAGTCCATTTCTAATCCAAGATGCTGTGTTGGATTCTTTCTCTTCTGGCTTCTCCGGGGTTTTCCTTTGTTACATTGTGTTCATAGGTTTGCCATCATCTAATTATTTTTTTGATAGAACCATTAATGAAGTTGGAGCTTGTAGCTTTTAGTTATCTATCAATTGTTGGCAGGTTATACCCATGGCTTGAACAGTGTTGTCAATGGTTCTGCTTTGTCTGGTTCTGTTGCTGGGTGAAGTTGCATACCTGTCTATTTATTTACATGACATATACTTCAACCCATCACCTATTGAAGTTCAATGGCTCCGAGTAGTTATCATAAAGAAATCAGATTCTTCAAAATTACGAGCTATGGTTGCACCAATGCGGCCTGTTGGTGGTATATATTTCCATTCAATCCATTTTCATATTGCCTTTTCTTCCATTTTGTTGATATCGTTTTTTGTTGTAAATTATGCTCTAACCAATTTAAGTATTCATTGGATTGATAGCAGAAAGAGAACCCGCCTTTGGAATTCCTTATTTAACTGGTGGCAAGGCTCTAGATCCATTTACTACGAAGAACATTGTAAGATGCTTGCTGTCACAGCCCTAATTGTAGGACTCAATTTTTCACCCTCAAAACCAGACCTGTGCGGCGTATTCCCCACGTGGGAACACCAGCCTTCCCACAGATTACTAGGAACCTTATCCTTCCCGCATACCATTCCTACAAGATGAGTAGAATGTCAATCCTCACTGACCTTGATCACATGTAACGCTGCAAGCTGCACCTTGCCAGTACTTGGACCTTTTACTCCGATAGGCCTGCTACGTGCCCGCACGAAGCATCTCATGCCCCTGGACATCACCATCACTCCACGTAAGTGTGGCAGCACTCCTACACAAGCTTACACCAAGAAATTATTGCCAAAGATTACCTCAAAGTCATTAATTTCTACAATCATGAAGTCAGCTCGGCCACTGAATTCCCCCAAGCTGATTCTAACTCCTTGAGCCACACCTTGAACCTGCTTCACCGGTGAATTTATTGCCTTGATCCTATTGGTAATAACCTTCTATTTTAGTCTTAATTGATCCGACACCCTCGCTGAAACACAGCTATAAGCTGCCCCTGTGTCCACCAACGCTGAAACCCTTCTTACATTCAAAGTCACTAGAACATACATCAACCCTAAACCTCCCTGTTTAGGCTGTTCAACCCTCAGAGCTCCTATCACCTGTAAGGTAGACATCTGAACTGGCTTACCTGAATCAGCACCCTCTTCAGCTTGTATAGCACTCATCTTCCCCTTCAGGTTGTTAGGGCATTCTCTAGCCATGTGAGGTCCTCCACAGAGAAAACATCCCCGCGGCCTCCCATCACCTCCCTGGGAACTGACATGCTCAGCCCTAAGAGTAACTCTTACCTTTCCCTTTGGTCTCAGCTTGAATGACTTCCTCTCATTCCTCACCGTATTACCCTCCTTGGAAACTCGGTCCCCAGGACCAGCCGCAGTCTTCAAATCCACTAAGGCATCTACTACACTCAATGTTGTTTGCAAATCCAGCACATTTTGCCTCTTCAACTCTATCTGCGCCCAAGGTTGCAATCTATATACAAAGTTGTAGAGCTTAACACTTTTTGGCATGTCTTGTATATCCAAAAGACATTAGCTGAACTATTTGACGTAGTCTCTCACTGTTCCAGTCTGTCAGAGTTTTTTCATAGCATCCCTTGCTACCCAAGCGGTATTGGTAGGCAAAAATTAATCCTTGAGTTCACATCTCATGGCCTCCCAAGTCTCAATCCTAGGACGTCCCGCCTTCTCTCCATCCTCGGTGCGTGTCCTCCATCATAATTTGGCATCACCAGTTAGAAACATTCTGGCCATCAAGATTTGCCTATGAGCAGGGATTTCGGTAGCTCAAAGATATTCCTGCATATCCCAGATGAAGTTTTCCAGATCTTTAACGGATCTGGCTCCCCTGAACTTCATTGGCTCTGGCACTTTAAGCCTTCTTGGAATTTTGGCTGCTGGATCAGCAACAACAACATGCTGAGGTTGATTGACTAGTGCACGCTTCATAAGAGCCACATCTGCCCGCATTGCCTCCAAATCAGCCTTGAGATGCTCCAACAGCTCAGTCCTATCATCTCCACGCACACTGCTAGATTCCAGCTGATCAGCAACCCTCTCAACCTCCTCAGCCATGGTCTGCAACCGATCGAACACCGTGTGAGCATTACCATCACCATTGGTCGGCCCTCCAACCAACACCTCCAACCACGCCACTCTCTCCGTGAGTGTAAAACCAGTGACTCGAGTCAGGATTTTACGTTACCGAACCAGTCGGTTCGACCGTTGGTTCGAGTCGAGTCAGTTTCATGAACCGCGTGCTGAGTCGAGGCCAGCCGTGAGTTATGAGCGATGAGAGTCAGGTGTACCTAAATATATGATGATAACGTCGAGAAGATGGTGAGATATGAGTTATCAGAATATATGAAAGTATGCAGTATTTTTTTTCTTTTTATATGTTTGATCGTAGAAATAGTTTTAGGCCGAATGACGCAATAGGGCTTGTTGGATTATATTCGGGTGGGTTATTAGTTGTAGAGCATGCCATTTGGATGTTGTTGTGTTTGTTTTATTTTATGGAATTTTTTCATATTTTTCTAGATTTTTTAGAATTTATTACGAACTAGTTATTATTTTGACTCAAGTAGGAATCGAGTCAATACTTAATTACGAAACTGCCACTGGAGTATATTTTCTCCATTCCCGACACTTCCCCCTTCCAAAACCCTAGCCGCCGCCGCCCCTCGTGCAAGTCGCTGCCGCCGCCGCCGCCACCGCCGACGCCGTACAGCCACCGATCAACGCCGCCCCACCGTGCAGTCGTCGTGCCGCCACAACCCACCCCCGGCCACCGTCTCGCCGCCACGATGCCGGAATCGCCCCACAAGCCGCGACGCACTCCCTCGTCGATTTGCCGCCGTCTGGGCCGCTCTACTGCCGTTGTGACCCCGACGACCACCCTCTCGCCGTCGCCGACGTTTCCCCCACCATCCCGAGCGCCATCGAGGCGGCCGCAGCCCCGATCGGAGCACACCGCCGCCGCCACCCATTTTCGACGCCGCCGCCGACGGCCATCGCAGCCCCGGCTGCTTTGTTTGACACCACCATCGGACCAAGCTCGTCGAGCTGGTGCCGATAGACCTCCTGATTGCCCCATCCCGAATCATCGCCGGAATCCGCCGGAAAACCCCCGACACTCGCCAGAAAACTGCTGGAACCGCCGAAAAATTCGATTCGTGGGAAATTCGCCGGATCATCCACCAAATGCACCCGATCCAATCTGATCGGACTTCGGACGCCGCTAGGTGCCGAATTCGAGTTTCGAGCCACGAAACGGAAACCCTAACCGTCGCTTATTTTCGACGACTCAAGGTATAATTTATTTTAATTTAATTATTTAAAAATATTGGTTATTAGAATTGCATGCCAGGATTTGTGTGTGTGTTATAAATATATACATATTTTTAATGTAGGTTTGATTAAGGATAAAATATGAAATTTGTTTGATTGAGTGGTGTTAAAAATGGAGGCTAAGAAACTAATTAGGGTAACTAGGTAATGATCATGATCTAATGCAAACTAGCCTAACTAGACTTGCTAGAATTGATATAGGTTGATGTGTGATGATTGATGCATGATTGTGTTGATTGTGTGTGCATGCTATAGGATGCGTGATTCATCATGTGGGCGTTAGCATTTAGCTTGATTGTGTAGGTACGGTGTAGGAGCTCGCCGCCTAGGCGCATGGACCCGTTTGGAGCTTCTACCAGGTCCGTTTAGGACTCGTTCTCTGTTTTTATGCTACTCTATTGTGTATTTGAATTATCATGTGCAGGACGAGTTAAGTGGCGTTTTATCGGATCCCACTTAACTCGGGCCATTAAGCCAATGATTTTCTGGATTAATAACCCTTGAGGATGAGATCCCTTGAGTTTTTTTTTGAACTTCAGATCCAGCTCACGATGCCTTCGGGCCTATTATATAAATCCCAACCTAGCCCTATATATATGTATAGTTTTCGCGTTTTCAGTGAGAGATTGAATGAGGGAAATCTGACTACCGTGCTACACGACCGGGCACGTGTGTGTCGATAGTGGGCTCTAGAATGGTGTGCGGGCCGTTTCATTCCCGAGGGATCCTGACAACTCCACCTTTGAGTTCCTCAAACCCGGAGAAGTGTGGAGGTTCACGGGTACTGCATTGCAGCGCATGTATAGACTTGTGGTTTCAAAGGGTACTGAAGGCGACTGCCTGAGAGTACTCGGCCTTTGTGCTCAAGGCCAGGAGTAATATGGAATGTGCAGAGGGTGAAAAGGAATGAGATTTGATGCAAGAAGCGATAGAGAAATGGCCGAGGTATGAGAATGTGAAAGATAGGGGACGCTGTCGACCCGAGGGCGACGGCTCCCGTATGTGCCTGATGAGAGTTCTTGAGGAAGTATATGGTTTTCATTTAACAGGAGAGTTTGCTCTCCTGTGCCAGATTGATATTAGTTATTTTTCGGGCCGGTAACACTCGTTACTGACGATTTTTCTATATATATGTAGGTGAGGAATGCGAGCGATGAAAGCTGTCGGCACTGCGGAGGAGCATCACAGAACCGCGCACACATGTACCTACCACGTGTCGTATAATGATGGTGTGTTATTGCTACATGAATGATAATTTTGATGTGTTTGTTCGAATAAATTGCTTGATATGAAATGAATGGATGAATGTGAATGAGTAGTAGGTTTGGAGTTCAGGCTCGATTCAACTGAAACGAAAGAGATAATAATTTAATGTCACGGTAGATTGTTATGTTTTATCGTATTTTGATAAAATATTTATATACCTTTATTATGGACAGGTTAGCCCTTATTGCACTTTTAGGGGAAATTCTGTCCGTTTTTCCGTAATAGCATATATTTTCTTTTGGTTTCTCATTTATTGTTTTGTCTTATTTTTTCTTGTACATCATAGCATGCATGTAGGACCGCGTTAAAACCCAATTGTTCCCATTCATGCATTTCACATTTTCATCTCCATCTTGAGACGCCGAGGGTAGATCCTGGTCGGCTTAACCGAATCTAGTAGATTAGCGAACGGTTCGGTCGCCGGTGACATTTCCGGGTCGGTTCACGAGTGAGCCAAAACGGGTTGTTACATTGAGAGCATCAGTCGATCATATATCCATGTGATCGTCCCAGCAAAAAACTTCTGTTGAATGTGAGTTATCCCTTGTTACACGTAACCTGGCTCTATACCTCTGTCATAACCTTGATTCTAGGACTCAATTTTTTGCCCTCAAAACTAGACCTGTGCGGCGTATTCCCCACGTAGGAACACTAGCCTTCCACAAGTTTCGCAATATAGCATCAAATCCTGGAAGCAAATCTCCAAACACCACTACGGTAGAACTTCACCACACCGTGGTTACCGATTAAACTATCGGTAGACTTCCCGAATGCCGATCCCCCACTTAGCCTTCGCTCGATCACCCACAAGCACTGATACAACACTCTCGATCGTTGTTTTGAGAGTCAAGCACTTGCTACCGCAGCAACTGCCCGATCGCCCCAAATACCAGTATGCGTATAAGTGGTGTGCCGTCTGCCCTTGCTTGTCTCAGCAATGTCCTCCTAATGATTGCCTTGTAAGTTTAGCCTCGAACCTCATACAAAAACACCTTGCCTAAAATGACAACCAACAAGCAAACCACAGAGATACGAGAAAATTCCAACCTTACATTATTCACCAAATACAAGGATTTCAAGCACTCTACCTAACCTCAAGCATTTGCTCGGCTTTGTGGACAACCCCCACAAGCCTTGCCCCAATGCTACCTAACCTCACAAAGGGACTCAATTACAGGATTACATGGCCAAAGCAACCCTTACAACGTGTACCTTGATTTCGGCAGACCACCACGATAGAGTTCCAGTACTTTCTCAACAAAGCACCGGCTGCAGCAACTCCACGTGCCCCCTTCTCTCTCGGCAATCAACGTTGTGCTCCCTCAATGGCTTCCCTGCACAATGAGTTCTCTCTCAATGGCTTCCCCGCACAATGAGTTCCAATTTGGCTTCCAAAAATCTTTCTTCTGCACAAAGAGCCTGTCCTTTATGCATGACTCTTCCGTGTTTATCTTCAACTCTTGAAGATACTCTTTGGATTCTGATAACGTGTCTATCTCCACAATTATCCAGTTCCTCCAAAGTTAGTTGCAACAACCATGTCTCCACAGTTGTTTAGGATCGTGATCTTCCCAAGATCTTGTTCATCCTTATCGGCAACAGACTTTTGCCAATCCCATTGGCTGCACTGCTGACCAACGTGTCTCGCCCTGGCTCGACCCTAGCTAGACTTCGGCCCTCATATCAACCACAGAACACATCCAGCAATTTCCGACCCAAATGCCGGAACACGAATGCTAAACCTGGCTACCGCTCCAAACACCGACATGCCACAAATTGGCTCGGCACACCCTTGCACCCATGCACCAGCGCCCATTGCTCGACACTGCTATGCCACACTGCTCGCTACGCCGCTGGCTACATTGCTCGCTCAGAATGCCCGCATGCTCGGTACGCTGCTTGCCCAGTGTCCCCAAACCTCGCTCCGCCGACATCTCCAGTGCAAAGCTCGTAACCCAGTCGCGATGCTCCATCACCAGCACCCAACTCGCGCCATCTTGAGGTTTCTTAAACTCGACCACAGCTACATGCTCGGTACTCCAATTTCCACCTCAAGAGTTTTGGCATACACTCCAAAAGTGTTGAAACTTATTAGAAATGAAGTCGCAGTGCAACTTTGGACTGTTTTTCAAATCCTGTTGCATCCGAGCAATCCAAGCTTAGTTTTGATATTGGTTTTTCCGGCGGATCGCTTTTTCTGAATTGGTCATTTGTGGACAGAGGAGATGGAACATATATTGGCTACTATTTAGCAAAGGACACTGGAGTATTTAATATCAGTGTTATCCTTGAGGGAGAAAAGTTGGCTTCTTGCCCATTTGAGATCAATGCATACAGAAGTGATAAATGTTATCCAGAGCATGTCTTTTTACTGAACTTTGCTCGAGTTTGTGATGTTTTTGTTTCTTGTTCATTTCTCTCTTCACGGTTTATAACAATGGTATTTTTGTTTTCCTGTAGAAGAATATTTACCTGAGGCTGTTAATGATACGATTACTGTTTGGGAGAATGAATCAATTGCCTTCAATGTTCTGGAAAATGACCACTTTCCAGTGGGGAATAGGAGTATTGTTAACTTCTCTTTAGTAAGTTCTTTTTTCGTACATCTTTGAGATTGTAATAAATGAAGTTCTGAAACAATGCTTAAAGGTGCATTGAATCATGAAAGATTGTTTCCTCTTTACTCATCGACAGCCGGATCATGGATCACTTATTCACCAGGAGCATCAGTTTAGATATACGCCTTACAAAGGTTTCTTTGGAAATGATTCATTCTCTTATCGTATCCGTGATGTGAGCATGAATACTGCTACAGGCACAGTTACCATCTCCGTATTAATCGGTCCACCGCAATTTGTGCTTTGCCCTGTCAATTGATCGGCACTGAAGATAAAATTAGTCTCAGGTTCAGGTATTATTTAGATGTAACCAAGAACATGTTTATGTAGCCAAGGAGATGGCATTTCAGTAGTAAGTAGCTACCGTGTTGTGTATGTATCAATACATCGATGTAGGTTTAGTTTGGCTATGTTATTCTCATTATATGCCTATTTTTGTAGTGGCTCCGATGGATTTGCGATAAAATATTCAGACCCTTCTGAAAATATATCCATTTACCTCAGATCAGAACATGGTAAAATGTATTTTGCTCCATCACCAATGCAGTTTTGGAAGCCATCTGAAAGTGAATTTTCAATCAGTAGTGAACAAGGAAAAGATTTGATTCTAGTAGGGCGCGTACAAGTTCTTAATCGTATGCTCAGACTCATTCAATATCTTGGGTAGGTTTTGATAAGTGATATCTACCTTTGTTGTTCAATTCACATTTTGCAGCCAATGTACTCAAACTCAGATTTAATGTAACTATCGTTGAACTTCTCTTTTTTCAGAGATGAAAACCTCCATGGAGCTGATAATGTCATATTTACCATGAAGAACAAACATGGAGAACAATTTGGTCTTGTTCCTATATATGTGAAACCAATAAATGATCCACCTTTCATTCTTGTGCCTGAGTATATAGTCCTGGAAGACAAGGGTGGTACAGGTTTTTCGAAACTGTTTAACAGCAACAATCAGGGGGAAAAATTGTCGGAGATCCTGATTCCATGAACTGCCCAGGTCTTTTTTTCCTGCAAGTCCTTGTTTGTTCTTTATTTCTCTGTGATTTAAGAATGTTTCACTTGCAATGATCCTTCACATGTCTTTCATTGCAATTTTTTTTCAGGTGACAAATCCGAATTCGTTGTCAAGCTCTCAATTGAGGTCAATGCTGGCCTTGTGATGACAACTTTGCCTGCTTATTTGATTAACACAACAGAGCTAATCCTGGAGATCTAGTATCACTGGCAGCCCCTTCTGGCATTTTTGCAATCTCCAGACAGGTTGTCATAAGGGGAAAAGGGATCAGATTTTATTGCACACTCATGGACTGCAACAATGCCCTTCAACAGCTTAAGTTTCAACTTAGTGCGCTAATTTTAACATGTTCAACTTGTGCATCACCGTGATTAAAGAAAAAAGTCTGACGCAAAACCATTGACACCCATTTCCGTTTCTACCATTTAGGGTGCTGGGCAAGCTCTTTTAACTATCAGTGTAAATGATCTTGGAAAGTATGAATGCTATTTTGAGTGCCTTCAAGACATGTCATTACCTCTTCAAACTCAAGCTACTATAAACCTCATTAGATCATGGCCAATGAAGTCAAGTGTAGCCTGTTGTAAGTTCATAATTCTTCACTTTGCAATATATTTGGAGTGACTTACTAGTGGTTACAAGTTAGAACTGCATTGTGATTTTATATTTTTGCACAGTGCTTGGGACAATGATCATTATAGAGTTCATTTCTATGAATTTGTTGGGCTTCTCTCTTCTGCTTTTCATCTGCAAATGTGCAAAATCTCTGGGATATGAGAAGCAGCCCTCCTTCCAGCTAGACTATGCTATCTGATGCACAAAACTTTGACAAAACAGTGGTGATGTTTCTTTCATTTATTTGTTATCAACTAACTGTGATAATGAAAAAACTGAGAGACATTCAATTTAGACTAAGCATGAAGTCGTAAAATGGTGCAGGTGCAGGTTGATTCGGAAATTCATAATGGTTGAGGAAACAAAGGTCAAAACTTGAGTGAGCATCTTTCTGGGTTCTTGACTACGTATGGGTAAAGGACTTTTGTTGTGTTGTATACGGTGAAGTCAAAGTTTTGATGGACATAAGTTTTGTACCACTCTTTGATCGTCTAACACCAGTTTGTCTTTTTCATGGACAAACCAGCCAACACAAACGTAAAATAATATGGTTTGGCTCCGAAGTTCAAAGTTTTTGTGACTATTTTTTATTAAATTTTAATTTTGTAAGTATTATATCTCAGAAAAACTTAGTTTCTCTAATACTTCAATAAAAAGGATTAAAAAGATATTTTTTTAAACAAAATATCGAACTCCCAATCGAGCTGATTATCTCCTATTTCTTGATTTGTAGTCCAATATCTATTGTGTTATATAAATTATAATTTATCCGACTCTTGACTACTGGACTCATATATTGACAAATTGCTTTGGCCCGATGAAAAAACCCTCTTAATTTATTTGTTAATAGTCGATGAATGCAACTATTTTAAATTTTCATGTGTTTTGTGATTTGGGGCGCAACCGGATCAAGTCGACAAGGATAAAAAAACACCTTTCACAGTTCCGTGGATAGTAAATGTATGAATGGGATGGACCAAAAAATCTACCGGTTCTTAATAGAATAAGTATAAATTATTAATAATCCATTTCAAATTAGTAGAAATTATTTTTAAAATATAATTGATTCAATAAAAGGTTATATTTGAGTAGCCAAGCAAACGTGGTTTGGGTTGGAAGGGAAATTATAATATAAACAAATTAAAATATTTTAATCTTTTGATTTAGATTAAATTATTATTAACATAAATAAATTAAAATATTTAATATAAATTTAAATAATTTAAATAAATAAATCAAGAGTGCCCAAAGTCCGCCACGGCCGCCGGCAAGGCCGCTCTCTCCGCCTCCTCCGCGGCGGCCGACTTCCTCACCCTCTGCCATGGCCTAAAGGTTCGATCTTTTCGGCTCTTGTTCGGCCGTTTTCGCGTCGTCCTTGTGTCACCGATGGAGCTTCTGATTTTTCACTTTTTCAGACAGCGAAGAGGGCGGGGTGCGGTGGCGAATCACAAGTACCGGATGGGCGTAACGGCTCTTATCGCCGTTGACATCCCTGGGGTGGACAGAGATAGGTATGGTCTTAGAATGGTTTTGATCCTTGCTTTGTGTTGGATGTTCGTTTCAGGTTTTAGCTTTCTTTGGTTTTGGAAATTTTTTTTTTCGTGTGTTTTGAGGAGAGCTGATTGTGCTTATATGGTTGCTGCAAAATTGATTTGGTAGGTGTATAAAGATGGCCATTGTTCATGACATTGCCGAAGTTCAGCGTATTTTGTCTTGTCTAGTTTCTAAATTTGAGAATTTTAGATACACTTCAGAAGTTGTATCATATGACATCTGGGATCAATAACATTGTTCTTCTTTGAACAGGCAAGTTCCAGACTGAAGTGGGAAAAAGCTTGGGCAGCGAGGAGAAAGAAGAAGCAATGATTTTCATGGCTAACTATTCAATCATGAGATATAAGTTTTGCAGATTTTTAGAACAACGAACTGTCTCGTACTTGTAACCAACGTCGTCTACACCTATTGACTCCCCCTGTAGATTTTTTACAGTGGACGGAAGAAGGAACACTGTTATTTTTGCGGCACTTTATACTGCTTCGAGACTCAATTGTCTGATTGCTTTTACATTCTGGTAGTACCAAAAGAAAGCCCCTCCCTCTATCACATGTGCATCAAATTATATAATTATATATCAGATAGCAGAGTCTCCTTTGAAGCTTGTACCATTTTTGATACCGAAATGTTAGATGCCTCCTGCAGATTCCGGTTTGCACCAAGTGGCAAGTGATGCTATTTTGGGTGAATGTCACAGCTCGTTTGCTGACATAGTCGGTTTTTTTTTATATGAGATGTATCAGATAAACAGTCTCTTTTGAAGCTCGTACCATGTTTGACACCAAAATGTTAGATGCCTCCTGCAGATTCCGGTTTACATAACTGTGTTGTTTATACTCCATGTGCCCTGCGCGAAAGCAGATAACTCGCGTGGAAACCAGTGATTACACCTACATGCATGTAAACATTGATATAAGAGATTCCTGGTGTTACCGCCAGTGATGGTGAAACCGTGAAATATATCACAGAGAAGAGAAGATCAGACCTGCGAACTCTTTGCACGGAGTTTCTGAAGCTCAACTTGAGCACAGACCAGCCTGCCATAACAAACAATGACCCTGAAAACTGTACCCTGAACTAACCGCAATGAGCATTAAGCTTTGAGTTTTATCACTTGCCTCCAATTTAGATCAGTTATCTCCTGCAATAATTCCTTTTCTCTATCCCTTGCGGCTTCTTGCTGATCAATAACAAGCAAATGGTTGCATTTAGAGAACGGCAAGAAAGTCTAACAGAAGACCTTCTACAAAGCATATTGAATATAATGCTCGAAATTATAACTGCAAAATTTTATTCATTAGTAAAAGGAGATGTATGTAAAAGTAGCTCGAGCCCTACCTGTAAACCCTAATTATACAATTCATCTCAGGAATGTGAACATCAAGTTACTCAAAAGTAATAATATGAATAAAGATCACCAATGATTGTCCACGGTATTTTCTGGTTCAAAAGAAATGGCATTTCAACATTCCCAACCATGTATGTGCAAGCGGACAAAACATAATATCTTATAACTTCATTAACTTATTCCATTTGGGCTTGGAGAAAAAATAAACTAGTTCGATTAAGCACAAATAATGAGCAGTTGCGGCAGCCAGTTATCTGGAGTTTTGTCACAAGTAAAATATCTTCATAGCAAGTATGAAACAAATGATCCTAACCTAATCAAATTTCTTTACTCACCCATGGTCTGTCCGTTGAATGGGTAAACGTGCTTACTCCATCAGCTGGTTGAGCTGCTGAGAAAGTGGTAAAAACCACATCAACAAAATTGAGGAAAAAAATTAAAATAAAATACTATTACGGAAATTACCTAGCAAGTCTCCACTAAACATGTGACCATGACTAACTTGTTTCATCAGAATAACAAAATTTTCCTGCCAAAACAACAATAACAAGAAGCAATATTATCAAAGAAAATTATACAATCAAAACTGCAATAAAAATATCCCTACCCTCAGAGAATTGATTGATTGAAAAATAGTCTGCAACTGGGGCGTAAGAGCACCACCAATGTGATTTGATAGAGGGGCATCAGCAGCTGAAGATCCAACGCCGGCATGTTGAGCAAGAACCTGTGGGGCGCAATACGCACAGAGGCAATGCAAATAAGGTTTACCAGTTGCTATTATCAATAAGTTATCCCATTTCAATAGTTTCCAAACAATCCCTTTCAATAAAATAATCATTCAGAAAGCCTTCACATGCCATAGAAGGGGAATATCATCTAATGAAATCATTTACCAACAGAAAACTAAATTCTACTTTCTATTTCTGCCCTATTGTTTATTGATGTTTTGTATTTAAAATTTCCATTCTCAACCTAAAGTTCCACAAAATGTTAATCCCATGTTTTTAAACCGTTGATACTCCTGAACAAGCAGTTACTTGTAATTCTGAACAAAATAAATGGTCATCATAAAAGCAGAAAAAACAAGAAAACACCTAGCGTGTTTCAGGTTGTGATGCATAATTAAAAAATGCCATCACCATGTATCAGTAAATTAAGCATTTCAACGTTGATATGCCACTTGGATAATTATATCCAATGAACGACTGTGTTCGCTGCTATCATTAGATGGAAGAGTTTTCATCAAAGGCTCATAGAGACTGCAGTATTTAAATTACCAATAGGTTACAAAGGAAGGGGTAAAAATAGCTCTAAATTAATCTAGTTATATCACTGCTAATCAAATCAGAATTTAAACTTTTGGCTTAGAAGTTAAAGAACTATGGTATTTGAATGTTAAGATGGACGAAGCTTGATGTATTATAAATTTTAATACTGATTTAGATTAGAACTAGTGCTTCATCAAATGTTTACATTCAGGTTTTGAAGTTACGATTTTGACAATGATATTACTTTCAAGGTGCGTTTGGTACCACTGCAAACTAAAGCTTGTGCATTTCATTTTGTCCAAAAGGCTTCTAAGCTAAAAGAAATAACAAAGCGTGGAGTGAGTGCAGCAAACTTCCCCTTCATGAGTGGGATCACCAAAAAGATCTAGAGAAGATTAAAATGAAACATTTTTTAGGAAGGCACTGACAGGTTGAAGGTGGAATTGTTTTTTTTTTTTTCTGATGAGGTGGAACTCTGTTCATGCACTAAGGAAGAAGACGATGTCATAACAGGAAATCATCACTCTCAAAGGTTGAGTTGGATAGGAGCCCTTGATGAAATCTATGCATATGACGACATCAGCAAATGCACAGTAGTTGAGAAGCTAAATTGCGTTCATAGGTAATATATTTTGTTCACCAAGGAGGCAAGATTCCATTTATTTTCTTTCTAAAATTAAATATATAAGTTTCATGCAGCTACTGAACTGAACTAGCTAATTCTAAAAAAGTTCCATTCAAGACTAGAACCACTCTGGACGCTTTCTATACAATATTTCAATATGGCTAGAATTAAAAATCGATGAGAAAAAAATGAAACTTTAACAGGCGAAAAAGCCTGAAGATTGCCATATTGAATATTTCACAACTTCTGAGGGACCACGGTGTAGACAAAGATTGAGAAGCTCTAATGGGCGTTTAAGGTAGTAACAAATTGGTAAGAACACATTTAAAAGAATGACAACTCCCATCTAACAGTGTTGAGCAAATAAAATGTAAATACAGAGGAAGGCAACAAACCTGCATACTATGACTCTTTTGTAGTGCAGAAGGAGGTGCCTGTCAAGAACATAAATGCTCGTGTGAATTCTTGAAAAAGAAGAAGAGAAAACAACTGATTATCAGTTCTTCACCTTATCGTTTTCAACACTTTCAGATGTTACTTTAAAACGTCCTCTTTGGTGAATAAGAGGCCCCTTAGGCTTTTCACTGGCATCAGGCCCCTTAGGCTTTTCACTCGTATCAGTCCCCATTGGCTTCTCACTGGCATCAATACCCTTTGGCTTCTCACTGGCAGCAGGCCCCTTTGGCTTCTCACTGGCATTAGGCCTCTTAGACTTATCATCACTGTCAACAGGCCCCTTAGGCTTCTCATTGGCGTCACTATTTAAAAACTGTCAAATGACAAGTAAAGAAAGGATTAGCACATGCATTTAAAAAGTTATTCTTAAAAATTGGGGATTAACCGTCCCATTGAGATTTTTTTATAAAAAAAAACTATGAAGCGTCTGTCTAGCAAAAAAGTGATGGAAGTATGCCTGTCAACTTGGCTCCCTTTTCCGAACTTTCAGAAGGTACATCATTTGCACTCTTGCTAATTCCAGCAGCTTGAGTCTGAGAGTGTTGCTTACTACTAGATCAAGATTAACCAAAAAAATATGATGGAACAAAGTCCTCAAAATAATTATCAAATCTTGATAAAGAACATTCTAAAGAAATCTCTAATAGTTTTATCAGTATGAATGACACAACAAACCAATTAACGTACTTTAAAATATTTAATTTTGTATTCCTAACGTTAAATAAATTACGTAAGAAAGAACTGTCAAATAAATTTCATTATAGTTACTCTGCTGGTGAAACTACCGATGAATGGCAAAAGTTCAAGCTCAAACTGTTCAAGAAAAAAATCACTTATATGAATTCTACACCAACCCAAATCAGTGTTGTGGACACCAGGTTATCAATCTAAGCCACAGTGACTAACCAAATACCAAGAGAAGGCATAAATAGACCTCTAGAATCCTACAACAAACAAGCAGATACAAAACTGCAAGAGAAAAAACCATGCATAAAATTTTACCCAAACATAAATCTAATTTATGGAATCTAGTTTATTGATTTAATATAAAATGACTAACAATACACTCAGAATGCATAACTAGATAACTCAAATCATGTAATAAATGATCAGCCACTCAAATCATTCAATAAAATGCAGGTCAAAGTGAACAAACTTATTACTTCACAGCATAAGGATGCAGAGAACCTCTCTAATTTACACAGGGTGGCAACTGATGCTAATTCAGTGTCAGGTCCAGGAGGACTATTCTCGTTTCTATGTTGAAAACCCATACACTTGGAGCTCATGTCATTCTCATCTGAACAGGATGCAGTACCATTTAAATAAGGAACGACAATGTCCTGCTCTGACAAAGATTTTTGGGTGTTACTTGATTCCTCTTCAATTCCACAACAGCCATCCCTGTATAATAGTTTGTAGCAAAGATGTACAATAAACTTATCAAATCTTCAAGCTAAGCCACTTAATAACTAACTTACGATTGACATAGATCATATCAATTGTTCATAACAGAAAACAATACAAACTTGAGATCATTTGCTTCTGATCCAGGAGATAAAGGAGCTATTGGGTTATTCTTCTTTTCATCTTCATCTTCATGCTATAGACCAAAAGTAGTTAATAACCCACTCACACAAACGTATGCCCATATTGTATATAATTTTCTTACGTTTTCCATCACATCAACTTCCAAAGATGTTTGAAGATGATGTTGTGACTCCTTATCAGGGATCATACCCAGCCCAAACAAGCATTCAGAAGACTCCCTTTGCTCATTTTCTGGAATGCTTTCAACAATATCTTCGATCTAGTTAAAAAAGCATTTTCATCAATATATATCAAATATTATTTAATCAAAAACCAAGGAATTCCAAGCCACAACTTCAAGTGTAATTCTCCATACCAATGACGCCTGAGCCTTCAAGTTTTCCATGTTGAAGTCCCACCCACTAATCCCTCGCTTATACTCACTCTATGCACATGATAGAAGTATAGTGATTAGGAAACAGCGGCGAATCAACGTTGAAGAAAAGGCACAAATACACAAATAGGGACAGAGAAAAAGATGTTCAAAAGATACAGATCAGCATATAGAAAAATGAGAACTGCTTCATAAAAAATTCTCAACTTCTTAATCTGGCTAACAGCCTAAATTGTGTGCAGTTTCCATAAGACAATGTGCTTGCGTGATACACAGCCAGCCGAGAAGTAAAAATATTTTGATCATGTAAATGTAAAATAGGTCAATGCAAAGTAAAGAAGAGCATCTAAGGCAAATTGAACATATCTACAACAATCTCCAAAAGCAATGTAGATAAAATATGAAAATCACTTCTCAATGTTCAATTGACCTACCAAAGAGAGCTCTTCTTTCTTCCCATCTGGCATTTTTTTCTGAGCAACTAAATTTTCATCTTTTAACTGCACAAACACAATATTAGTTTGAACTACCAATAAAAAAATAACCCAACAAGGAAATTAACTTAATATGTGAAAGTGATCTGCACCTTTAGTTCTTTCAGACGCTCGCCAAGTTCAGGTAATCCATCCAAAATAGTTCGAGCTATATAATCACTTGATCTAGCTTGCCTAAAAAATGGATGTCTTGCCAGCTTATGAGCTGTAGGCCTTCTTGACGGATCTTTGACCAGGCACCCAGCAATCATTTGTTTAAATGACTAGGGGTTTGGAATATAATATGTGTCAAAAAACATGAAGCATAAATAAATATAAAATAAAATAACATTTATAAAGTAAGAATACCTTTGAAAATTTTTTTATCCCTCTCATAATCCAGACCCGGAGGTGCATTTTGCAGAGTCATTAATAAGACCTGGAATTTCCATTTTGTAATATAAAGAAAAAACATAAAAAAATTTCCTTTTGCAAACTAAAGCAAAAACATAAATTTACGAAGGGAGAAAAGTTTTGGAAATAAGAAGACCACTTACTTTCATCGGAGGATACTTTGAGAAAGGAGCATGGCCATGGGCCAATTCTAAAGCAGTTATGCCAAATGACCATATATCCGCCCTGCAAAGATTATTTAAATTAGGAACAAGGAGCACCTAGAATATAGACAGCAATCTGCAACCGCTGTTATTTAAAGACAAACTTTAAATCATATCCACGTTTTGGGTCCATCACTTCAGGTGCCATCCTACAGGTTAAAAGAAAACATTAGCTGTAGGAAAAATAAAGACAAAAAGTGCATAAAATTAGCATTACAACAATTTACCAACAAGGGGTGCCAACAAAAGTATTCCTCACTCGCTGCCTATCACCAGAATCGAAGAGACTGGCTGAAACACCAAAATCTCCAATTTTAACTCCACCATGCGCATCAATCAAGATATTTCCAGCCTATAAAAGACAAAAACATCTAATTACCGAGTTATGGACCAATTTCACTTTAAAAGGTCAGGCCATCAAGTTGGTTAAAATATCTTGAAAACATTGTCACTTGCCTTCACATCTCGATGGATTAGACCATGGTGGTGAAGATATAACAAACCTCTTAGCACCTGCTCAAGAACTGTTGAAATAATAGTCTCCTCGAAACCATCAGGATAAGCAGCCTTTAAAATATGAAGGCAAGATCCCCCAGCCATGTAAGGCATAACAACCCAGAGACTCTGATCATTCACAAAGGAACAGTATGCACTAAGAATGTGGGGATGATCCACCAAGAGCATAGTCTGTGCTTCACGGGAAATGTTACTCTGCAAATTATTTTCAACATCTGCTTCAGTTTATTAGGAAAAAAATTAAAAAAACTATAGAGAGGCATATTGAGAACTTTTGGAACTTCCAAAGGCATTCCATTGGCTAGAGCCAACAGCTCTGCATGGCTTCAATCGCCAAATAATGCATACCCTTGTCATATGATTTAATAATTCTTTATCGATCCCTATCCAGTACTCAACCAGAACATTTCGATTGATAGCATCTAATATAATGAATTAACCATAACAATTCTGAGCTCCGATGAACTCCTCTAATAGTAAAAAAACACAGACACACAACAGAGAAAATGTCCTGCACCCCAACCAAGTCTACAAACATAGATGCATATGTTGAGCGATACACATTGTACAATAAAGAACAAATCTTCCCCGCTCCTATGTCCTAACAACAATTGCAATAAAACGTAGGCGATTACACAACCAAACAAGAAAAACAAAAATTCACCCAACTAACTAAAATTACAGAGATGGAGGCTTATAATCGAACAATCATTCATCGCCCCGCTCAATTCTCGTCCAATTTTCATTCATGCACACACAAATCGAATATCCTTCTTCGTTCAATTGTAGCAAATCGAAACAGGAAAACAAGGAAAGGGATTACCAGGTCGCTGTTGCTCCTCTCGAAATCGAGTATTTTGATGGCAACGATCTCGTTGAGCGGGCAACAAAGAGCGCGATACACCGAAGCGCTAACCCCCTGCCCAACCTCCTCGTACAACACATAGCCATCCGCCCTGATCGGGTACTTCCTCCTATCCACGGGCGTCGTCGTCTCCTCCACGCTAAACTTCCCCGAACCATGCCTCCTCGACGCCCAACGAGAGGCCGACTCCGCGATCCTCCTCGAACTGCTCCCTGTCCCCCCCCCCAACACCACAAAAACACGAAGATCAGCCAAACAAAACCTCCAACAATGCGAAGCATTTCGATACCGATAAAACGCCCAGAGAACGATATCATTACCAGCCAAATGCGCATCCATGACTACGGCGAGGGAGGAGCGCGAAACCCGGCGGCCCGAAACAGCTCTGTTTTTCAAAATCCCAAGAACAACGACGGCGACGTCGCCGGCGCCGGCGACGAAAAGGGATGGGTCGCTGGCGTTGGGGATGGCGGAAGGCGGAGGTAGCGGCAGCGACAATGGCGACGCCGGCGACGTCGGCGGCTGTCGGAGTTTGTATGGGGAATGGGCGGGGGGAAGGTGGTGACGGTGGGGCCTGTTGATGGCGACGTCTGGTGCCAGCTGGACTATGCCGTGCGAGAATGGCGGCGAGTAGTTAGACAGGTGGACATATTGGGCGAGGGGCGCGTGGCAAACACGTGGGTGGTGCGGCCAGCGAGGCGGCGCGGGGGGATGGATTCGGAGGTGGGTCGCGAGTCACGAGCCGTTGGCAATTTTAGTAAAGCTTTTTTCTCAAATTTCGTATTTTAGCTTATAATTTTATTATATTATATTTTATATTTTTAGCATAATAAAAACTTAATCGCTTTGTATTTTTTCTCATATTTAAACATAAAAAATACTTTTAAAACATTAGCTTTAGGCCACATTCATGATTAGTTCACATTCATAAAATATATTTGATTTTTAAAAATATTAATTAATAAACCACTTATATAAGCATTTTTTAAGCACTCCTCTCTTCAAAGAAGATTTATGACATATTAAGCCCCGATAAGGTTCTTTGATTGCATAATCCAACAAAAGAATAGTATATATATATATATATATATATGTTTGCACGTATTTATCCGGCCACGTGTATTATTTCTGAAGAATTGGTCCATGCTATTATAAAACTGCCAGAGGAGATTACAAGAGAAAAAGTCTCCGTCATTCAAAACTGAAGGAGAGAATTTGGGTGGAAAATCCTGACGGTTTATGATCCCACGCCCGTAATCTCGAAACAGAAGAAGCGTGGAAAACTCTATAAAAGACAAAGCCCGACGTATTGGGAAAGGGGGCTCGTACGTTGAAAAGAAGAGAAATAGAAGAAAGAACAGGGGAAGAGCCCCTCGCCAGAGATTTATCTCCGGCGACCCCCTGGCCAACCACACCGCCATCTTTTCTGTGAAGCATTGCCAAAGAGAACATTTCCATAGCCTTGAAGATGAAACCTACCTTGTTGCTGTTGCACATGCCGGAATAAAGACTCTGCTGTAAAGTTGTCGCCATCGCCATGAGAAGAGGAGAAGACCGGTGAAGCAAGGTCTCCAACGCCAATGTCCGTCCAAGACCTCTCTCCATTCCCAGTGTTCCCTCACTTCCCTCAAAGCCAAGCCGCCAGCCAAAGCTGTGCCCAAACCCGCCGGCAATGAAGAAGAAGATAGCATCTCTGTTTTGCAGGTTCAACGTCCAATTTTTGGGCAACATTAGCCGTATTGGACCAGTCCGAGACCACAGGCGTGAAGCTTGAAGAGCCCCCTACACAACGCCTCGAGGACTTGCCGCCGGAGACTCCTGTCATCGCTGGGAAATCGCCACGAAGCACCCCACCAGAAAAGGGAGGGAGAAGGCGGAAAACAAAGCAACGAAGAGCAGATTTCGCTGGTTCTTTCGATCAGTGACGGCCGTTCCCAGCGCCGCCGTGGAGTGAAATGTGAAGACGGAGGAGTGGTCTCGAAACCCAAAGTGAGCTTCGCCGGTGTTCGCCATTGCAGTCGCCGGAGAAAAGCCACGAAGAGACCCATCCGACCAGAGGAAAAGATAGAAAACAGAGCAGTAACAGCAGCAAAAGCCAGATTTCACCGCCGTTTTCCGACCACGTCCGGTAGTTACCGGCCCCAAAGTGGAGTGAAATGTGAAGACGGAGGAGTGGTCTACGAAACCCAAAGTGAGCTTCGCCGGTGTTCGCCATTGCAGTCGCCGGAGAAAAGCCACGAAGAGACCCATCCGACCAGAGGAAAAAGCAGAAAACAGAGCGGAAAACAGTCGCGGAGAGCTGATTTCGCGACCGTTTTTCGATCGGCGCCGGTCGTTTCCAGACCTTCTGTTGATATCAAGTGAAGATGGAGAAGTGATCTACAAGAACATGCCGAGAGCCGCCGGAGTTCGTCGCTGAGGTCGCCGGAAAAAATTGAGAAGTGACCGATCGGAGCAGCGTAGCACAAAAGTGCAGAAAAGTATCCAACTTTCCGACATCCGACCGACCGACCGGAGCCACCGCTGATTGTCGGACCACCGCCAAGACCTTCACCATTCTGAGATCTACAGTTCTGGGTGAACTCCGCCACCATCAGACGCCGGAAAAGCCGCCGCCGGAGCCCCAAAAGCGCCGCCGCGTCACGCCGTAGCCGGGTCTGTCGTGCCCGTTTACCTCTGACCGAGTCCGCTTTCCTGCCAGGTCCGTGATCAGATCCATCTGCCCCACGAATTGCTAGACCCGCGAACAGACCCGGAACCGTGATCGTGTCCGAGACCCGCCCTGTGACCCGGATTCGAGTTGGCGCACCGTATACCAGAAGCAGACTGGCGTACGCATAAAGGAAAGATAGCCTGCGCACGCCATCCGGTCCGGTCCAGCATTTATTTGGTTTAAACCAACCCGGAACGGCCCGGTTCAGTGTATTATTGTTCCAGAAATAATTTGAAGGCATTATAGATCTTGGATTGAGCCGAAACTTACTACCCCACTATTTTTGGACGCTCTGGACACATTGGTGGGGTCATTTTAAGGATTTAAAAAGCAGAAGGGGATAAATATTGGCATTGGAGTCAAAGATCTTAGGCGAATTGATTTACCGGTGGCAAAAATTCACTGTTTTGTGTAACTTGTAAAAATCAACGGAGAAATAGTGGATTGTGAGTACTAATCTCACCGTGGACTGACTTAGGGATTCAAGTTGAACCCTAAGGAACCACGTAAAAATTCCCTGTGTGTCATTTTACTGTTTCTATTTTCATCGCATTATCTCTTTGCGCGGCAAGGGCGCCTCGGTCCCACCGAACCTTTAAACCCGAATCACACACAAGGAACCGATTCGAGGGGGCGGACGATCCCGTGCCCGAACATATTTTTGGCGACTCCACTGGGGACCAGCTAGAAGGTAGCAGTGTCGTTTGAAGATTTGTGCGAGTAAGGAGGAATGGCACCAGAGACAAGGAATGCGGCACGACAAAGAAGTAATAATGAGGATAATTCATCCACATCAACTGAAGGTGGGCAACAATTTGAATTAAACATGGAAGAAAGTCAGCACATAGCGGGAAATGTGCGCGAAAGAATACAACAGCTCGAAGCAGTGTTGAATGAAGGAGATGAAGGAGGAATTACTCCAAGGAGAAGCATGTTGAGGCGAGATGATCAAAGTCCAAGAAGCAATGAAGAGGTAAACCAACCATTAGAAGCCGAACAAGTGCTTTTGACAGCAACAAATCAGCTAAGTGGAGGACAAGTACTGAATCAAGCAATTGAAGAAAGATTCCGCCAAGGTGAAGAGCGGATGCAACGAATTGAGGATATGATACAACAAGTGCTGGCCCAGATGCAACAGGCTAGTGCTGCAAACGGGAGCTCGTCAAGAAGAGAAGACGACCATCCCACGCAATGTCCAACAACGGACCAACCCCTGGAGGCTAGACAGATGTCTTCAACCTCTGAAAATCCAATTGTATCTACCTCACTCCCAGCTACCTGCACAGCATTGAGGGATCAAGCTAACATCCCTCACGAAATCAACAATTTGTTTCTCATTTCAAGTACTGAGTCCACCCACCAAACATCTACAACTTCAACTTCGTTGCCCGAACAGATTTGGATGCAACACTATCCCACTATGCAACCGAATCGGACTGAATATAGTTTACTCCCTCACTCAACATGGTTTCCACAACCACCATATTACCAACCACCATACCCATACCAGTGGTATAGCCCTGCACGCTCCCAACAACTATCTTCTATGGTGTTTCCACCATCAATCACCACCACGGTACCCATCCCAACAGTACCGTCAGCAATGCCAATAAGTCAAATGTCAGTTCCTATTACAGATTTACCAGCAAGTCTGCCACAAGCCCAATTGCCAACCATGTCAGTAGCACCAATGTCAGACCTTTGTTATGAAGAGTTGAAAGCAGAAATGGATGCACAAGCCGCACTTATCACTGCATTGATTGGAAAGAAAGATAAAGAATCAACTGAAGCGACAAAGCGTCTTCAACCATTAGCTGATGAAGTCTACACAGAGGTTTTTCCTGAGAAGTACAAGTGCCCAACCTTCACGAAGTTTGATGGAGATGGCAACCCTGAAGATCACATCACAATCTTCGAGATTGAGTGCGGAACAATCTCGACAAATGAAAAGTTAAAGTTACAACAATTCCCAGCTTCACTTAATGGTAATGCACTTAGATGGTTCAACAATCGCCCACCCAGATCAATCAAATCATGGGAGGAACTCATCGAGCAATTCACAACGCATTTTCAGTCAATTGATATCCCAATAAAGATTGAGCATTTAAGGCAATGTCAGAGAAAACCAGGTGAAGAATTTGCTACATATGTAAAAAGATTCAGAAGCCTTTCATCCCAAATGAAAGAGACTCCAGAGATCAAGGAGCTTGTAAAGATTTGCGCGATGAATGCTGGATCAGCAGCTTGGTTCCTGAGTGCTGCACAATGCAATACATTTGAAGAACTCTTTGAAAGGGTGCTAATATATGAGGAACTCAACAGAATTTCAGCTTCAACAAAGAATAAAGGAGCATCAAGCAATGCAGTCACCGAGCTTGGTCACATGAATCATGAGTGGAAAGTGAAGACTAAGAATGGAAGTGAAAATCCAAGATATACACCTCGAGAGTCTCGACAACAGCGTGAATGGAGGAATATTAAAGACTACACCTTCAACATTGGAGATACTGAGAGATGGTTTGACGTGTTGAAGAGCAAAGGAAAGATCACACCATGGACTCCACAAAATTTGCCAAAGCCAGAAGATGAAAAGAACGAAAATTTTTGTCGATTTCACCAAAGGTTAGGTCATTCTACAGTGAAATGTCGAGACATGATGGAGAAGATCCAAGAGTTACTTGACAAAGGTGATATAAAGTACAAAACTTCAACTGCCAATGTGATGACAGTGAGCCACTCATCTTCACTAATCAAGTCTCAAAAGAGAATGGAAAAGCTAGATGAAGGAAGGAAAAATGAGAAAATGTATGCCCCAATGGTTAAGGTCAAAGACATGGAAATGCCACATGTTTCCACTAAAGAAGTGAAGAAAGGGTTCCCTACATCTCCAATGATGCATGAGTTTGAAATTCAAACTGATCAAAAAGGAAAGGAGCTTGATAAAGAAAAGATAGAAGATCAGCTTGTTGTTCAAACAACTTCGACTCAAGAAGAAGTTAAATTGAAGGATTCAATGCAATATGGAAAAACAAAACTTCGCCTGATTTGCAGTTACGGTGGAAAGATAGCAATCCAAGGAAGGAAGAGACATTACATTGGAGGAAACACACGACTTGTTTTAGTGGATCGTGATTGTTCTTATTCAAGTCTTGTTACACGAATCAAAAGTACATTTTCTACTAGCAGCCCTTTCATGATCAAATGTCAGCTACCAGGTGAAAGCTTGAAGTACCCTATCACAATTGCTAGCAATGAAGACTTGACAAATATAATTGAAGAGCAAGAGGAATTCAACACAAGCACAAGATCAACTTCTCGCCTTCATTTCTTTGTATTACCGAAGAAATCAAGATCACCATCCAACTCAACATTGGACAAGAAGTTAAGGGCGTCAATCGAAATTATTACTCCTAAAAGGTTTAAAAGAGAAGCCAACAGCTCAACAAATAGTACGATGCATCACAAAAGAACAAGGTCTCCCCCATATCATAGAAGGAAAAGAAGACATCATGAGATCTTCTTGCCAAAGAAGCTAGATGCTAAGAAAGAGAAGTCACAGCTGAGAGTAGAAACGAAATTGTCATTCCCTCATTGCTACTCAAATCTAAAAAGTAAAAGGAAAGAAATATGGATTTGGAGACCACGGTTGTCGAGCAAAGAAGTCACTCTCCTAAATCAAAATAATGGGCAGTTATCACAAAGTGACCCAGAAGGGGTCGTCTTAGCTTGAGAGCAAAATATTATTCTTCGCAAAAAAAAAGAAAAGAGAAAAGAAAAAAGAAAAAAAAACAAACTCTATTTTTTGCCGATTCTTCTTTCCAAGTTTGCGAAAAATCGGCAAGGGGGCTAATGTTTGCACGTATTTATCCGGCCACGTGTATTATTTCTGAAGAATTGGTCCATGCTATTATAAAACTGCCAGAGGAGATTACAAGAGAAAAAGTCTCCGTCATTCAAAACTGAAGGAGAGAATTTGGGTGGAAAATCCTGACGGTTTATGATCCCACGCCCGTAATCTCGAAACAGAAGAAGCGTGGAAAACTCTATAAAAGACAAAGCCCGACGTATTGGGAAAGGGGGGCTCGTACGTTGAAAAGAAGAGAAATAGAAGAAAGAACAGGGGAAGAGCCCCTCGCCAGAGATTTATCTCCGGCGACCCCTGGCCAACCACACCGCCATCTTTTCTGTGAAACATTGCCAAAGAGAACCCATTTCCATAGCCTTGAAGATGAAACCTACCTTGTTGCTGTTGCACATGCCGGAATAAAGACTTGCTGTAAAGTTGTCGCCATCGCCATGAGAAGAGGAGAAGACCGGTGAAGCAAGGTCTCCAACGCCAATGTCCGTCCAAGACCTCTCTCCATTCCCAGTGTTCCCTCACTTCCCTCAAAGCCAAGCCGCCAGCCAAAGCTGTGCCCAAACCCGCCGGCAATGAAGAAGAAGATAGCATCTCTGTTTTGTAGGTTCAACGTCCAATTTTTTGGGCAACATTAGCCGTATTGGACCAGTCCGAGACCACAGGCGTGAAGCTTGAAGAGCCCCCTACACAACGCCTCGAGGACTTGCCGCCGGAGACTCCTGTCATCGCTGGGAAATCGCCACGAAGCACCCCACCAGAAAAGGGAGGGAGAAGGCGGAAAACAAAGCAACGAAGAGCAGATTTCGCTGGTTCTTTTCGATCAGTGACGGCCGTTCCCAGCGCCGCCGTGGAGTGAAATGTGAAGACGGAGGAGTGGTCTCGAAACCCAAAGTGAGCTTCGCCGGTGTTCGCCATTGCAGTCGCCGGAGAAAAGCCACGAAGAGACCCATCCGACCAGAGGAAAAGATAGAAAACAGAGCAGTAACAGCAGCAAAAGCCAGATTTCGCCAGCCGTTTTCCGACCACGTCCGGTAGTTACCGGCCCCAAAGTGGAGTGAAATGTGAAGACGGAGGAGTGGTCTCGAAACCCAAAGTGAGCTTCGCCGGTGTTCGCCATTGCAGTCGCCGGAGAAAAGCCACGAAGAGACCCATCCGACCAGAGGAAAAAGCAGAAAACAGAGCGGAAAACAGTCGCGGAGAGCTGATTTCGCGGCCGTTTTTCGATCGGCGCCGGTCGTTTCCAGACCTTCTGTTGATATCAAGTGAAGATGGAGAAGTGATCTACAAGAACATGCCGAGAGCCGCCGGAGTTCGTCGCTGAGGTCGCCGGAAATAAATTGAGAAGTGACCGATCGGAGCAGCGTAGCACAAAAGTGCAGAAAAGTATCTAACTTTCCGACATCCGACCGACCGACCGGAGCCACCGCTGATTGTCGGACCACCTCCAAGACCTTCACCATTCTGAGATCTACAGTTCTGGGTGAACTCCGCCACCATCAGAGGCCGGAAAAGCCGCCGTCGGAGCCCCAAAAGCGCCGCCGCGTCACGCCGTAGCCGGGTCTGTCGTGCCCGTTTACCTCTGACCGAGTCCGCTTTCCTGCCAGGTCCGTGATCAGATCCATCTGCCCCACGAATTGCTAGACCCGCGAACAGACCCGGAACCGTGATCGTGTCCGAGACCCGCGCCCTGTGACCCGGATTCGAGTTGGCGCACCGTATACCAGAAGCAGACTGGCGTACGCATAAAGGAAAGATAGCCTGCGCACGCCATCCGGTCCGGTCCAGCATTTATTTGGTTTAAACCAACCCGGAACGGCCCGGTTCAGTGTATTATTGTTCCAGAAATAATTTGAAGGCATTATAGATCTTGGATTGAGCCGAAACTTACTACCCCACCATTTTTGGACGCTCTGGACACATTGGTGGGGTCATTTTAAGGATTTAAAGAGCAGAAGGGGATAAATATTGGCATTGGAGTCAAAGATCTTAAGCGAATTGATTTACCGGTGGCAAAAATTCACTGTTTTATGTAACTTGTAAAAATCAACGGAGAAATAGTGGATTGTGAGTACTAATCTCACCGTGGACTGACTTAGGGATTCAAGTTGAACCCTAAGGAACCACGTAAAAAATTCCCTGTGTGTCATTTTACTGTTTCTATTTTCATCGCATTATCTCTTTGCGCGGCAAGGGCGCCTCGGTCCCACCGAACCTTTAAACCCGAATCACACACAAGAACCGATTCGAGGGGGCGGACGATCCCATGCCCGAACAATATATATTAGCATATTAATGATTCTTTTTTTCTTCATATTGTATTTGGTAAAGAATGTGGAAGTATGTTTTTCCGAATTGCCCCCAATAATGTATACAAAAATTTCTATTTTACTATTTAAAAAAGAATATAATTTTTTTCTCAACCTAGGAGACCATTTAGAGCATACTTTTAAATTTAGACTATTTTTTTATATAGTAATACTAAATATATACTATTTCTAATGAATTGACCACTAAAGTTTTAGTTTTTATTTGTTATATTTATATGTGTAGAAGTAATTTGTCTTACATATTTATTGATGACAATGCGATAAAATTCAAATTCAAATTATGAATATTAAGTGAAAGAATTCAATGAAATAAATTGGTAATTGATTTACATTCACTTTATAGGTATGTTACAATTAAGGTTTTACATGTCACGGTGAAATGGTATTTCAAGCATGTGTGTGTGTGTGTGTTTTTTAAAAGGGTCAACAAGTTTCAACGAATTTGTTAGATATGGGTAGAAAAATTTAACATGAGCGGACAAAAATGAAAAGTTCTTAGAAAATAATGTGAAGTTTAGTTGTAATATAAATTTTATATAAAATTTTAAAACTTCTACTATCAAATTTATTAAAGTTTAAAAAACTTATAAAATAACGTCGGGAAATTATTATTATCGAAAGAGTTTTATTCAAGTATTTGAAAAAAATAAAATGAGACTAATCCATTTTATTTCTTGAAGTGTGTCTTAACTATTTTATATATTATCAATCTGACGTCGAGTTTTTTTAAATTATTATGGTTACAATTTTATATTTTTCCAACAATTAAACTCATAGCAACGTAACTAAACACGAGCCTAATAAAAACTGTCATTGTAAAATCGAGGAATATTAAAAAAATTTGCAAAATGTAAAAAAAAAACGACCGTGGAGTTTAACTGGTTTATTAGTGACGCCGTCTCTCTGTGTGAGGTATTGGATTCAACACGTTTTTGCACTCTTACCTCTGTTAGTGGTGTTATAAAATATTAATAATATTAATCAATATTAATAGTGTTAATGGTGCTAACAAGTATTAATAATATTGGCCTACTGTATTAACTCTATTAATCGAGTCGGTGTGCATGCCTAAAAACTTATGGTTGCTTTGCAAAAAATTAATTAGCTTTACCCTTAATAATAATGCCATTAAACTTACTTTATATTTGAGACATAAAAACTATAATGACTAAGCCTAAAGTGCAACATAATTGGCTAAATTATATTTTCAAAAATAGTTAACCAAATTATAGATTTATCATTTTTTCACACTTATAAAGAGGATATCTCAAAAAGTATTAAATGTAGGGACTAAATTAATGGTTCTCATGAAAGCCCTATATATATATATATATATATATATATATATATATATGAGATAGGTTATTTCGTGCCGAGCGTAGAAAATTTTTTTACTCCCCGCACGTCTGGGCTCGTCCGATTACAAGGATGACTTAAATCTGTTTCCTTTAAAACATAATCTTGGCCGTCCTTGTAATTGGACGGCCTAAATCAAATTTTTTTTTAGATATGAGTCGTCTTTATAATCAGACTGCCCCGACGCTAGGGAGAATAGAAAATTATTTCTGCGCCCAACACAGAGTAAATTTTATATATATATATTGGACAACACTAATATGCACTGCCCCTTTTGGCGGTGCATGGTGAGTTGCCATTGTGGCTGTTGGATGAAATCCAACGGCCCATTGTCATCCAAGCCCCCCGAGACTCGCCCAAGACCCACCCGCCCGACCACCCACCCGCCCCCACCCCCGCTCGCACCCCACCGCCGCTCGCACTTCCCTGCCACAACCACCACCACCCGTCGGGCCCGTCCGCTCGCCCGCACACGAGCGACTGACCCCCCACCGCCGCCCGCACCCCGCTGCCTCTAGCACTCCCCTCTAGACCACCCCACCGCCGGCAGGGGTGTTGGTCACTCGTGGGCGGGGCTGGCAGGCTCCACAAGGGGGTGGAATATGGGCCGCTGGATCAAAATCCAGTGGCCCGTATTAGCTATGCTGCAATGCGTTGCCTAAACAGGCAGCACTTTGCAGCAAAATTATATACATATGATAATGCACGTCAAAAGATGAAATTGGTTTTTTCATTAGCTCATGATATGATAGTGCAACCCAATTAGTTGCAAGTGTTTTGTTACCCTCCAGAATGGTGGGATGTGTTAGCTATATCATGGTAGCCAAAGAGGGCAACCCAAGATGGAGAACACTATAGTTGGAAACTTCGGAATTGAAATCGGAATCGGTTTCGAAGGAGTCAGTGAATAAGTCTAAATCGGTTCAATTGAATCGGTCTAAATCAATAATATATAATAATTTAATAACTAATAATATAAATATATAAAATTTATTTATTGGTATAATTTTGATATTATTATGTTTATTGTATGTTGTGATATTTTTTGGATTTTTTAAAATTATTTGGAATTAGTTATTATTTTTTACTAGAGTCAGAGCCAAGTCAACTTTTAATTATGAGAATGCCACCACTATATTTCTTTCCCCACTCACTCCCCTGACGTGCCCCGCTCTTTCACCCCTGTCACCTCAACCTTCGTCTGTTGTGTCGTCGCAGCAGCCGCCCTGCCCCTCCCAGCCTTGCCCCGTCCCCCATGCGCCCCTACCCCGCCCTGCCACCCCCTTCCCCGGGCACCTCGCCGTCGTTGCCTCTCCCTTACATGGTTGCAAAAATTAGAATCAAAATTGGAATCGGAATCGAAATTGATTTTCGATGGAGCTCGAAATCGGAATCGGTTTTCGAGGGAGTCGGAATCGGAATCGGTCTAAATCGGATAGGAATCGGTTCAATTAAATCGGTCCAAATTGGTCTAATCGGTCATATATAATAATTTGACAATTCATAACATAAATATATGAAAATTAGGTATTGATGTTATTTTAATATTATTGTGTGTATTATAGTTTATGATATTTTTTAATTTTTTTAATTAATTGGAATTAATTATTATTTTTTACTCGAGTCAGAGTCAAATCAACTTTTAATTACGAGAATGCCACCCCTAACCTTGCTCCTTCACCCCCGTCGCCGGCCTCCGTGCCCTGCCCTGCCTTCCCCTGCCGGCCCCGCACCGCTCCCCACACCGGCCCAGCCCTGCCCAGTCTCCCTCCTACGCTTCTGCACTGTCCCCCTTCTTGCACTTCTGCCTTGCCTCCCTTGTCCCGTCAACCCCGAGTCCCAACCCTCCCCCGGCCCTACCGTAGCCCGGCCTGGAGCGAAGGGGCAACGACATTGGAGGGAGAAAAAATGGTATTGTTATAATTATAAACTTTCAATTATTATTTTGACCCTATATAAATAATTTATTTAAAATAATACCATATATATTTTAATAATTTACCATAAAATTAATTTGACCCCAAATATGAAATCTACTGCATGGCGATTTTGCCAACACTACCCAAAATCTATATGAATTGGTTGAGGCTGATGATAATACAGGATTAAACTATTTCCAGTTGCATTAACCTTGTCTAACCTACTATTGACAACAGCTTAGATTGCACTCCTACATGAAGAACGAAAATATAAAATCTACTGCACGGCCAATCAACATAACCAATGTTGAGGTGCGAAGCCTCGCACTCACCGATGAGACTTCCATCAGAAAAGAAAGATAGGTGGTAGGCAGCTAATAGATGACAAAGACCGGTCATTTCTTTAACAGTGATCCTACCACAAAGAGGCAAAATAGAATAACAAAGAAACAGCTAAGATTTTGCTGCAAACACTATATATTGCCATCCTTGTCTCTAGTTGCAGAAAAATCCAAGACCCAGAGAAGAAGATTGAGGAATCATTTCCTGGTCGTCGCTTCTTTTCCAGAAACACTTCCCTTGTCCCACCCCCGACCAGAACGAACGAAAGTCGTCACCTTTTGCTCTTCGCCGATGGGGATCCGCGTCATGCACTGGTATATATCTCGGCAAAAGATGGCATTTTTGCGTGGAATACTTGACATAGCAATGCAGGATATCAGGATCTATGCGTACGACATGTTAACTTATGTTCATTGTTCACCCTTTACGGGGGCCTACTAGACCGGTTATATTTGGGTTTATTTAATATTTATTATAAATAGTGATAATAATTTATATATAGATTAATGTAAAATTTTATTCCTTAAGGTAATACACTTATTAAAGTCTTTTTTATTGGGTTTAGGCCAGGGCCCAACAATGGTATTAGAATCCAAATTTGCTTACCAATTATGGTTGTGTATATCCTTCGTAGGTTTTACCTAATTTTAAATTAATTTCTAGATTAAAAAAGGCTTGTAATATTTATTAGAATTTCTTTTTTTATGAATTTTTTTTGTAATTTTAGAATGGTAAATTTGATTGAGAATATTTTAGAATAGATGGAGAGTTGGTTAGTTTTAAATATAGTCTCAGGCTGATTAGTTCGACAGGATATTATTGACATTTTTCAGTCAAATCCAATTTTTTATTATGTTTTTGACAAAATAAACTTAAATAATAAAATTGAATCACTACACATACAAATTTAAAATAGAAACCTTATCTAAAACAAAATAAGGAAAGCCACGAGGCACTCTTGCTTACCCAAAACTTCTACTAAGAGGACAGTCAATTAAATTACAAGGTTTTCGTTTAAAAGAATGACATTGTCGAATATATATCAAATACAAAAAATATAGAGTTTTAAAATTGACATGTGACTTGAGAATTTATGCTTATGCAAAGGATGTTGCATCTTTGATCCCTAGAGTAGATAGTTTCTTGGTGAAATAATCGCACATAATTTACAATCAAATATAAAACCTAATATTGGGCAAATGTCTTCTCCTCGCAACGAAAATTTTCTTCTCACCTAACATTGGCAACCCTCTAAATTCATTTGTACCTCATAACTGATCTCACACCCAAATCCAACTAGTTTCTTTTTGAGGTTCACAACTAGTTTCACTTCAAGATCCAATACCAGATTTGAGATCGACCTTGAAATAGCCCCACAAGGCTTAAGGCCTCTCCCAAGTGCACCTCTTAATTTGAAGCCCTTTAAGGTCTCTTCAAGGGAATTTTTACAAACTTGGGCAGCTTCTTAAAAGCTGGAGTATTTTACTATGCACAAAACACGAAATAAAATTGGGAAAATCTATAGAGATCTTTATAGATCCTTTCTCAATATCATGGATAAGATCTAAGTATTATAATATTTGATCAAATGAAAAAATAGCTCTATCAACTAGTGGGGCTCATTCATTCTTCCACGATGATTTCAAAACGAATCATCTGATTGATGATTCATAAGACAATTCCGAGTTTGGGTGGCTTCCACAAATTCGTAGATTATAAATAGGAACTAATGAACAAACCAACAATTCCATAGAAAGGCATAACAATCCCTTAAGGGAAAAAATCAATTTGCCGATAGGGGAATAGGGGTATGAGATTCCAACCAAGATAGTTGAAAATTCCTACCAATAAGAATCATGGTGAGCCTAACAAAAGGATACACGCCCAACAAAAATTACTTGTTTTTTGAGATCCATTATAAACTCTATCTATATATGTTCTGTAACACCCCAAATCCGGTTCACACTCGTGAACCAAACCGGCATGTTACAGGCCCCGATTAGGTCGGCTAACGCGAACCTAACTCGTGCGGATCCAATCTCGGCGTCTTAAGATGAAGATACGATCTGTCATGAATGAATGCATGCACAAAATCCTAACATGGTACTACATGAATGACATGCAAATTAAATTTCACACCATCACAATTACGAGCAAAATCGATGAAAATTTTGAAGTAAAACTAACAGGGTCTCCCTTAAAAGTGCAATTATGGGCCCACCCTGTCAAAATAATATATATACAAATATATCGGCATGCATTAACAATCACACAAAATCTCATTTATAACGTATTCATTCTGAAGCGCGGGTCTCAACCCACTACGCTTCCGCTGCTCAACTCTGATCATATTTTGCATTCTATTATCGTGTCTTAGCATTTCATCCACGTCATATCATCATGCTCAAACATTTACTCATGTCATCTACGTAATATCATCTGACCCAATGGTGTTAGGTCAAGACAATGATTGCAAGAGAACTGTGAAGTGGGATCCTATGCCATCTCATCCAAATAACCTCCGTTTTCCTTAACTCTTTTCTATTCTGCTGACTTCACTGTAACTATTCCTTGTTCCTCAACTCTAGTCCTACTAAACCTTAACTAATCTACTCGGTCGGTGGATGAGCAATACACGGACGGCGGTAGTGCGTCTGCGGTCGGTGGTAGTGCAACTCGGTCGGCGGTTGTGCAACTCGGTCGGCGGTTGTGCAACTCGGTCGGCGGTTGTGCAACTCGGTCGGTGGTTGTGCACTCGGTCGGTGGTTGTGCACTCGGTCGGTGGTTGTGCATTCGGTCGGTGGTTGTGCACTCGGTCGGCGGTTGTGCACTACCTAGATGCAGAAATATCTAATCCTACTCATATGCATCGTAAATCTACTACTATCTCTGCCATATCCTGGCTGCTATTAACTCGGTTCAGGTTGTCCAATCATGCGTGTCTGATCCAGAGGGGTTTGGATCATGATGCTGACACATATGATGGTCAACCTATGCTAAACCCCACTCTGATCTCCTGAAATTTAGAGTGGCTGCTTCTATCACTGCCGACTAGCCCTCAAACGGCAATCACTGATCTGGTGCCTTATCTTTGGTAGAATCTCGTCCAATGTCTGATCTCGTAGGCACTGGTGGTCCTGGTCTTTTCCTTGTTGTGTCCAAGCTTACGTCTCACTACTCATCCTCATTCACTACTATTTTCTAAAAGTTGTCCCTCTCAAGTTATCTACCCACTTCAAGCTCCTTCCCATTATGCACACCACGTTCCCTGGAAATAGGACTAATGTGGTGACATACAAAGGATGGACACCTGGTCAACATCCAATTCATCCAAATCTCTTGTGCGATGGACAGAACTAGTGGGTCTCTAAGCCCATCATGACAAGCCTGTCAGATTCCTGCTGACGGCTATTGACATCCAAATCTGGTATAAGATGGGAACTTATACCCATTCTACCCCTACTAGCACTACACATACCTTGCTCACATCTAACTTACCAACAGTCTGATATCATCCCATAGAAATGACCTGTCAACTCAACTAAGGTCAGTTCCACATAATTCTGATCCAGTCCTGAATACACTGTTATCCAAACAACTTGTGAAGAAAATCTGCATGTAAAGAAAATATACGAAAACATACCTGCCAGCTGGACTCGGAGCAGTCTTTGCACACACATCACCTATAAAGTATCATACATCTTAATCGGCCGAGAGTGGCTCTGATACCAATGTTGTAACACCCCAAATCCGGTTCACACTCGTGAACCAAACCGGCATGTTACAGGCCCCGGTTAGGTCGGCTAACGCGAACCTAACTCGTGCGGATCCAATCTCGGCGTCTTAAGATGAAGATACGATCTGTCATGAATGAATGCATGCACAAAATCCTAACATGGTACTACATGAATGACATGCAAATTAAATTTCACACCATCACAATTACGAGCAAAATCGATGAAAATTCTGAAGTAAAACTAACAGGGTCTCCCCTAAAAGTGCAATTATGGGCCCACCCTGTCAAAATAATATATATACAAATATATCGGCATAGCATTAACAATCATTCACACAAATCTCATTTACTATACGTATTCATTCTGAAGCTTGGGTCTCAACCCATCATACGCTTCCGCTGCTCAACTCTGATCATATTTTGCATTCTATTATCGTGTCTTAGCATTTCATTCACATCATATCATCATGCTCAAACATTTACTCATGTCATTCACAATATAATAACATAATAATACAATATTAAACATTCAGAAATCTAACATGTGTGTGTGCACAAGACCTCATTGCTCCTCCGTCCAAGCTGGCTCATCCATCTCGTGCTTATCACCTACATATAGTATAAGAAAAACGTCAGTAACAAGCGTTACTGGTCCGGAAAATAAAATAACTATAACAAACTGGCTATGAGAGCAAACTCTCATATGAAAGAAAACATCATACTCCACATGAACACTCTGAAGGGCACTACTGAGGAGCCACTGGGCTGCAGACCCGGTAGCATCCCGAACTTACTGCTCTGCTGGTACTGTGCTACTCTCAGCACTTCTTTTTCAGTACTTCTCGTGAAACTTTATCCTAAGCCCTCTCCTTACCTCCATATTTCTCCTGGCCTTGAGCACGAAGGCCGAGTACTCTCAGGCAGTCGCCTTTAGTACCCTTTGAACCACAAGTCCGGACATGCGCTGTACTAAACAGTACCCGTAAACCTCCACGTTCTCCGGGTGTGAGGAACTCAAACGCGGAGTTGTCAGGATCCCTCGGGAATGGAACAGTCCGCTGGCACTAATCCAGAGCCCGCTTTGACTGTCACGGCATCCTCTGCATGGTACGTGCAGTCGATTTCTCCATCTCTCGTCTCACTGAAAACTCGATAAACTATATATATATAGGCTTGGGTAGGGAGTTATATAATAGGCCCGAAGGCAACTTTTGGTGGATCTTGTTTTCGAAATCAACCTCGAGGGATCTCATCCTCGAGGGGTTATTAATCCGGAAAATGTTCGATTAAATGGCCCGAGTTAAGTGGGATCCGATAAAACGCCACTTAACCCGTCCTGCAGACAATAAATTAAACATACAATAGAAGAGAGTAAAACAAGACGAGTCCTAAACGGACCTGGTAGAAGCTCCAAGCGTGTCATCGCGCCTAGGCGGCGAGCTCCTACTCCGTACCTACACATCAAAACTAAATACTAACGCCCGCTAACTAAATGATGCATCAAACTCAACAAACATCACACACAATGAATAACATCCATCAACATAACAATCAGAAAATCATAAAAATAATTAATCCTAACTCATCCTATTCATACCAATTTTATTGTATTTTTCTAAGTTACATCGTACTCAATTATCATGCTCAACTCGATCTACCTCATTAGATCACTTACTATTCATTCTCACTTAATCACATCATACAATCATCACTTCATCATAATTAGTCATTACTCATGACACTTATCACATCAATCATATCACTAACATTCATCATGACAATTAATCAATCCTAGCATGCTGTGCTAACAATCATCATCAATTTTAAATAAATCAATCGGAGGTAATTATACCTCACGTCGTCGGCAATCGGCGACGGCTAGGGTTCCGTCGCGCGTCTCGGAGCTCGAATTCGGCGCTCCTCGGCGTCCGAAGCTCGATCGGGCTCCACTGGGTGAGCCCCGCGGAAGATCCGGTGAATTCCGGCGAATTCCAGAAATTCCGATTTTCCGGCGGTTTTCCGGCAGCTGCTGGCGGTTTTCCGGCGGCTTCCGGTGGTTTTCCGGCGACAATCGCCGGCGGCGTCTACTAGTCGGAAAGGGGTCGTGTTGGGTACCCTCGGAACCGGCTCGGCGAGCCCGACTCATCTACGAGGTCGACGTGGCCAACGGAGGTGGCGGCTCGCCGGAAAATGGCAAAACAGTGGCTGGCGGCGGTGGGTGACTAGATCCGGCCGGGCCATGGGCGGCGCTGGCCTCCGTTCCGGTCGGGGAAGGTCGCTGGGTGGTCGGAGGTGCTGAGGCGACCACTCGATCACGGCGGCGACGGTCGCCGGCGGCGGAATCGGCGACGCGACCGAAACGCAGCCGCGGCGCTACGGCGCGGCGATTCCGGCGTCGCGGCGGTCCGATGGGGGCCGGACCTGGTCGGGGCGGCACGGCGACGCCGTGGCCGGGCTGGGCGGCGTCGATCGGCGGCCAGGCGGCGTCGGCCGTGGCGGCGGTGGCGCGCGAACAGGGGCGGCGTGCGGCGAGGGTTTGGGCGTGGGGAAGAAAAGGTCGGGGGTGGAGAAGAAAGGTTGGGTGGCAAACTCGTAAATATTACTTGACTCGTCTCCGGCTCGAGTCAAGTATAATAACTAAGTCGTATTAAATCCTAAAAAAATTCATAAAAATCTGGGAAAAATCCCGTAAAATCAAACAAATACCAAACATCGTAATGATATGCTCTAGAACTATCAACCCACCCAAACTGCCCGTAACGCGTCCTAACGCGATAAACGGCCTAAAACTAATTCTACGATCCATTATATATAAAAATAATAAAAAAAATGACTGGCATACTCTCATATATCTGATAACTCATTCTGTTCTGCTGTGTTCATGACGTTATCATCATATACTTGGGTACGCATGACCCTCATAGCTCATACACGCGACTGGCATCGGCTCGGTACACGTGTCCTGAAACTGACTCAACTCGAAAAATTAACGGTCGACCCGACCGGTTCTGAATATAAAACCCTAACTCGAATCGTGGGTTTTACATGTTCTGATCACCGGTTCATACTAGATCCAGTTGTATTATATTAACTTTCAAGTACTCTCTAAATATTACAACACTCTATACTATGTCTCTTCTTTGTCTTCCACAATTCTCCTAGAAAGTTTTGTTCATGTTCGCCAACTTCTTATGTATGCAAGACTTCTCATGGAAGGTAATGCCAACAAGCATATTGCATATTCTTTTCAAATTTATTTGTTAAATTATACCATTTTTATTTGTATCCAATTTTATTATCTTCAATTTTTCCAACACTCAAATTTTTGTAGTTAAAAAACACAGTATTTTAACTGGCATTTTATTACATATTGTTCACAAAAAAATTTAATGTATAATACAATATTATATATATAATTTTAAATCTAATTATAAATCCGATTGAATCAAATATATATGTACCGATTATAATTTTTGGCACACTTGGAGTAGCCACAAAATTTGGGCAGGCTATGGATCAGGGCCTTGTGCTTTTTATATATAACTAATATAAGTTTAAATAATCTAAGAGACCTTTGCTTTTGTACATTATAGGCCTCTTTGTAAGGGGCATATATCATAATAAGATGGATAGCTGCAGGGTGGATGACCAGCGAGTGAGTAGATTTATGTTTGGATATGAATGCATTTGGAATATAGCGGGTAGTTGTCTCTGCATGAATTTATAAAAGTTTCAATTTGATTGCAAATATTTGAAGAGTTAGATTCATGGACAATTTAAAAATGATAAAACAGCTTTTAGAAAAGTAAAGAGTGATGATCAACAAACTCTTCCCTAACCTTATGTTGAAGGAATGAATGAACTTTGAATATCATTATAAACACTTTTTAATTACTTCTTAAAAAAACTTATAATGGTGGAATTATTTTTTGAATAGTAGAGTATCATTGTAACACCCCGTTTCGGCTCACTCGTGAACCGACCCGGAAATGTCACCGGCGACCGAACCGTTCGTTAATCTACTAGATTCGGTTAAGCCGACCAGGATCTACTCTCGGCGTCTCAAGATGGAGATGCAAATATGAAATGTATGAATGGGAACGATTGGGTTTTAACGGAGTCCTACATGCATGCTATGATGTACAAGCAAAATAAGACAAAACAACAAATGAGAAACCAAAAGAAAATATATACTATTTTATGAAAATACGATAACATATAACAATCTACATTGACATTAAATCATTATCTTATTCATTTTTACCCGAGCCGAGTTTGAACTCAAAGGCTCCCTACTCATTCATATTTATCAGTTCGTTTCATAACAAGTAATTCATTCAAGACAAACACATCAAAATTATCATTCACATAACAATAACACAACCATCATTATACATACGTTACACGCGGCAGGTACATGTGTGCGCGGTTCCGTGCTGCTCCTCCGCAGTCCCGACAGCTTTCATCGCTCGCATTCCTCACCTACATATATATAGAAAAACCGTCAGTAACGAGTGTTACCGGCCCGGAAAATAACTAATATCAATCTGGCACAGGAGAGCAAACTCTCCTGTTGAATCAAAACCATATACTTCCTCAAGAACTCTCATCAGGGCACATACAGGAGCGGTCGCCGTCGGGCCGTCGCCCTCGGGTCGACAGCATCCCCCTATCTTTCTCATCCTCATACCTTGGCCATTTCTCTATCGCTTCTCGCATCAAATTTCATTCCTTACCGCCCTCTGCACCTTCCATATTACTCCTGGCCTTGAGCACAAAGGCCGAGCACTCTCAGGCAGTCGCCTTCAGTACCCTTTGAACCACAAGTCTAGACATGCGCTGCATTGCAGTACCCGTAAACCTCCACACTTCTCCGGGTTTGAGGAACTCAAAGGTGGAGTTGTCTGGATCCTTCGGGAACGAAGTGGGTTCTCCCTAGCTCCAGAGCCCGCTCTTCCGGGCACACGTCCTATCTGAAGACGTGGCCGCAAGTAACCCTCATTCCATATCTCACTGAAAACACGAAAACTATATATATATAGGCTTGGGTTGGGATTTATACAATAGGCCCGAAGGCAACTTGATCTGGATCTGAAGTTCAAAAACAAACTCGAGGGATCTCATCCTCGAGGGTTATTAATCCGAAATAAAGAACTGTTGGCTAATTGGCCCAAGTTAAGTGGGATCCGATAAAACGCCACTTAACTCGTCCTTCACATGATAAATCAAATATACAATAGAGTAGCGTAAAACAGAGAACGAGTCCTAAACGGACCTGGTAGAAGCTCCAAACGGGTCTACGTGCCTAGGCGGCGAGCTCCTACACCGTACCTACACAATCAGGCTAAAAACTAATGCCCGCATGATGAATCACACATCCTATAGCATGCACACACAATCAACACAATCACGCATCAACCATCACACATCAACCTATATCAATTCTAGCAAGTCTACTTAGGCTAGTTTGCATTAGATCATGATCATTACCTAGTTACCCTAATTAGTTTCTTAGCCTCCATTTTTAACACCACTTAATCAAACAAATTTCATATTTCATCCTTAATCAAATCTACATTTATATATATTATTATAACACACAATTCACCAATCCTAACATGCAATTCTAATAATCAATACTTTCAATTAATTAAGTTAAAATAAATTATACCTCGCGTCGTCGAAAATCGGCGACGGCTAGGGTTTCCGTTTCGTGACTCGAAACTCAAATTCGGCACCTAGCGGCGTCCGAAGTCCGATTAGATTGGACCGGGTGCGTTCGGCGGGTGATCCGGCGAATTTCCCACGAATCCAATTTTCCAGCGGTTCTGGCGGTTTTCCGGCTAGTGTCGGCGGTTTTCCGGCGGATTCTGGCAGTTTTCCAACGACGATTCGGGACGGGGCAATCAAGGGGTCTATCGGCACCAGCTCGACGAGCTTGGTCCGATGGTGGTGTCAAACAAGGCAGCCGAGGTGGCGATGGCCGTCGACGGCGGTGTCAAAAATGGGCGGCGGTGGCGGCGTGCTCCGTTCGGGGCTCCGGCCGGCCTCGACGGCGGTCGGGATGATGGGGGAAATGTCGGCGACGACGAGGGGTGGTCGTCAGGGTCACAGCGGCGGCGGCGCAGCCCGGACGGCGGCGGAATCCGGCTCGGAGTGGCGGCGGCCGAGGTGGTTTCGTGGGGCGATTCCGGCGTTGTGGCAGTAAGATGGTGGCCAGGGTGGGTCGTCGCGGCACGGCGACTGTACGGCGGGGCGGGGCGGCGTTGATCGGCGGCTATACGACGTCGGCAGTGGTGGCGGCGGCGACGAAGCGCGAGGGGCGGCGGCGGCTAGGGTTTTGGATGAAGATGGGTCGAGAGGGAGAAAATTACCCTCAATGGCAGTTTCGTAATTAAGTATTGACTCGATTCCTACTCGAGTCAAAATAATAACTAGTTCGTAATAAATTCTAAAAAAAATCTAGAAAAATATGGAAAAATTCCATAAATCAAAACAAACACAACAACATCCAAATGGCATGCTCTATAACTAATAACCCACCCGAATATAATCAAACGCGTCCTAATGCGTTATTCGGCCTAAAACTATTCTACGATCAAATAAAAATAACAATCAATGCTGCATACCTCCACATACTTGATAACCCATTTTTCATCATCTTTTAGGCGTTATCATCGTACATTTGAGCATACATGACCCTCATCGCTCATAACTCACAGCTGGCCTCAACTCAGCTCGCGGTCCATGAAGCTGACTCGACTCGAACCAACGGTTGAACCGACTGGTTCACTCCCGTAAAACTCTGACTCGAGTCACGGCTTTTACAATCATAATATAAGCAATATAATGACTATGCCCTTAGACATGTATCTGAGCCCAAAGTGGAAATTAATGGGCTAAGTCATCTCTTGAAAAGTGGTTAACTAAGTTAAAGATATATAGTTTATTACTACTTATAAATAAGATTTTAACTCAGTACGCATTAGACGTAAGACTAAATTGAGGGTTATCAAAATCCACAAATCTAGAAAATTTCATCCCTAAAATACCTATAATTTGCTCATTATTAGCCTTAGCTCACGACCTCGATAACCTAGCTAACGTTCCTAGTCTAGCCTACCATCTAATACGGAACTAGGAAGTTCTGATACACTTTGTAACAACCCATCCAAAAGTGTAAACTAATGGGCTAAATCATCTCTTTAAATGTAGTTAACCAAGTTAACGATCTATAGTTAATTCTCATTTATAAACAGGATCTTAACTCACTAGGTATTAGATGTTCAACTAAGCTAATAGATCTCACATATTTCTTTGTCCCAAATGGTACAATATATACAATATTTTTATAAATCAAACAAGCAATCAAGTTACAATTTAGTTCCCCAAATCATTACTTGTGGATCCATATGAAGAAAAAATAATATTAATGTAGATATCTCCTAAAAAACGTTTCACCTTAGTATTTGACACTTTTTAATTGTATAGGGTAGTAAACGGCTTGATTATGATGCGATTAATAGTATTTGTTATAATCATTTATTATTTTAAAAGTTGTATTATAATCAAGAATCGAGTATAAAAGATTATGTTTTATCATTTTGCTATTGGGTAAACCGGTAGCTGATGGTTGAATTTTCACAGTTTTATGCATCATAAGCTAATAATGTCAAGACTAAAAATAATATATAAACTAATGTTTCATTCACAAATATAAAATATTTTAACTATCAAACTAGGAAATAAGTAAGTAAAGAATTTAAATTGACAATCTCATCAAAGAGAAATTTTAACAATTAAATATTTTAAGATAAATGTCAAGGTAGAGATGAGTTTTTTAGTTATATGTAAATTGACTAAATTAAAATCAGTTAAATTGATAAGCCGGTTAGGGTAGGGTCTTATACCCCGTCATTTATATTTGAAGTCGGTTCGATTAAATTAGTTGATTTTTTCAATGTTTTTTTATACAATTAAATAAATTCTTCACCATTTTTATGCCATTTAATTTAAATTAATCGGTTAATTGAGGGAGTATTCACTATCCTACTTCTAAGACAAGACTAGAATCATTCAAACTGGTTCAACGGAAACTAGTAAATAATGTAAAAGGTAGAAGTCATTCCAAACAAATCTTTTGGGAGTAAGTTGCAATTGGTGAATGAACAAAAAATTGCTCTTTTACAATATTTAGTTGCACCATTTACTTGTTGTGTAAAGAAGTCAACATTATTAAATCGAGTTTCAAAATAATTATATTTGAATCCAACCTTAAATCGGCATCGGCACATACAACCCTGAGTCACAAGGCCAATCCATTATACTCGGTCAAATCAAGACCCCCAATTGGTCACCATTTTTGTTGGATATATCAAATAACTTTAATTGGACAATATGCATCCTAGTCCAATCTTAACCTAAATAAGATTCGAATCAAAAAATTATATTGATTTTATCTAATATGTCTGTAGTTGTTCCAAATCTGTCAAATTTGTGTCTAATTCGTATATAACCTGATTTATATCCAATCTTAACCTAAATAAGATTCGAATCAAAAAATTATATTGATTTTATCTAATATGTCTGTAGTTGTTCCGAATCTGTCAAATTTGTGTCTAATTCGTATTCGACCTGATTAATAAAATAGATCAATAACATAAATTTTAATATGAAACTTAACCTAAATAAGATTCGAATCAAAAAATTATATTGATTTTATCTAATATGTCTATAGTTGTTCCGAATCTGTCAAATTTGTGTCTGATTCGTATTGGACCTAATTAATAAAATAGATCAATAACATAAAATTTAATATGAAAATAAAAATAATAGTAATAATTTACTTTTAATATTTGAGAATATAATTTTATAAAAATATCGCATAGCCAAACTTGTATCCGATTTAATTATTTTTAGATATTTTATATATTATATATTTAAAAAAAGTATGAATGAACCCGAATCCGGAATCCGTTACAAACAATTCCTTTCCGATATAATCTGATCGAATTCCCACAAACCCCATCTCAGCCGTTCATCTTCCGCACCCCGACGCGTCTGAGGTACAAGCCCCCGCACCACACGTTCTTACCATGAGACGCGTCTCACGGCACCAACACCTTCGTACCCACCCTATATAAACCTGCTTTCGCTTACCCTCACCCCGTACCCCTCTTAGCGTCTCGTCTTCTCGGCCGCTCTTTCTCGATCGGATTCATTCCCCTTCCCCGGAAAGATTCGATTTTTCATCGGATCACCCCCCACCTCGTGCAAAAGACGGATCGAAATCGTCGATTTTGGTGAGAGTCTGATGTTTTCGTCGCGTTTTTCTGATAAATGTATCGTGTTTTTTCATGTTGGTGTGTGTAATCTTGTTGGTTCCATGCTTGTAGCCGAGAGTGTTGATGTTTTGATGGAGTCGAAAGGTGGTTTGAAGAAGCGTGGTGGTGGTAGTAGTAATAGCAGGTTTGCCATGTACGAAGCTCCCCTCGGATACAGCATTGAAGATGTTCGACCGAACGGCGGGATTGAGAAGTTCCGATCTGCTGCGTACTCCAACGTAAGGCCTCCTCATCTTCTTCTTCGACATTCTTGTCGATTGGATTGGATTGCATGTTGTTCGTCGTTCGTTGTTCGATTGCTTCATGTTCATGGTCATCATGTTCTTCCGTGTGCTTTGTTTGTGTTGCAGTGCGTGAGGAAGCCATCCTGATATCTCCTACTCCATGTCTTCTTCGGGGGTTGAGTAGGATTTGCTCGTGGTAGTTGTAGTGTGTTGGATTTTGCTTCTGTTTAATCGGCTGCCTTTTGATTGATCAAACAACCCCTCTTCTTCTTCGTTTTCTGGTTTCGGTCTGAGAGCTTTCTGGTTAGAGGCCATGGCGGTTGTGCCACGGAACGAGGTCTCTGCGATTGGGTTCGAGGGGTTCGAGAAGAGGTTGGAGATCTCCTTCTCCGCGGCGCCTCTGTTCGTCGACCCGCAGGGACTGGGTCTGCGGGCTCTCACCCGATCCGAGCTCGACGCCGTCGTTGCCGCCGCCCGCTGCGCCATCGTCTCCGAGCTCTCCAACGGTGAGTTCGACTCGTACGTCCTCTCCGAGTCGAGCATGTTCGTCTTCCCCCTCAAGATCGTCCTCAAGACCTGCGGCACCACCAAGCTCTTGGACGCCATCCCCGCCATCCTTCGCCTCTCGTCGGAGAAGTCTCTCTCGGTCGCCGCCGTCGCCTACTCTCGCGGCAGCTTCAACTTCCCGGCGGCCCAGCCGGCCCCTCACCGCAGCTTCTCCGACGAGGTGTCCGTCCTCAACGCCGCTTTCTTTCCCCTCGGCCTCCTCGGCTCTGCTTATGTCGTCGGCGGCGGCCCCGCCGAGGCCAGCAAGAAATGGCACATCTATGTCGCCGGCGCCGGCGCCCGCATTGCTCGGTCGGTGACCTTGGAGATGTGCATGACGGGTCTTGATCGGAGCCGGGCGGCGGCGTTCTACCCCGGCGGCGGGAGGAGGTGACGGAGGCGGCTGGGATAGGGGCCATATTGCCGGAGTTTGAGATCTGCGACTACGAGTTCGAGCCGTGCGGCTACTCCATGAATGCGATCAAAGGTCGGGCCTTTACCACCGTCCATGTGACGCCGGAGGAAGGCTTTAGCTACGCTAGCTTCGAGGCCATGGGCATCGACCCCGTCGCCGTCGACTACACCTCTCTGGTCGAGCGCGTGCTCCGGTGCTTCGAGCCGGCTAGCTTCTCCGTCGCCGTCACGTATTCCAGTGGCGCCCACTTCGCCGGCGCCTGGGCCGACCACCTCGCCGTGGACGGGTACGCTTGCAACACGGCGGCGTCCCAAGACTTGCCCGGCGACGGCGTGCTTGTCTACCAGACTTTCTCCGCCAATGGCACAAAGAAGATGACGACACCGGCGGCGCTGAAGTGCTTGCCGAGCTCCTGTTTCGCGGAGGCGATGGCCGAGGCGGTGCTGCTCGCCGGCGGCGAGGAGGAGCTTCTTATGATGAGCGGCGTCGAGTGAATCAAAGTGTTTGGTCTTTTGGAATTGGTTCTTTGATCTTGCAAAGGCAGCTGCTATGCCAAGATATCTCTACCATTTATTTATGAAGTCGTTTGTGTTAGTGTCGTCCTCCTGTGGTCCGCTGTGTGTACGATTAAGAACAGCTTTCTTCCTTGCATGGCCGTCGTCTTGTAGGGGACGAGAGCTTCGTCATTGTATGCGTCGTCGTTTATGCTATGCTATATGCTTGGTTATGGTTTACTTTCTCAGATTTGGCTCAACATTTTATATTGTTATCATGATACGAAAGGTTCACCATCATCATTTTATGTGGAAGAAATAGATTGGATGAAGCTTAGATTGAGGGTTGATTGTAGAATGATTTCCTTTGTTAGTCGGTCCAGGAAGTTGAGATAGTTTAAAGAAAGGAAATAGAACCATGATTGTAGGTTGGCCACAGACAGCTGATTAATGATGGTCTGTAGCATGCTCCTCGTAGGTGATGAGGCCAATGTTACAAAGATGATTTATGGTTAGTGCAATGCATAATGAAAGACTGGGCTACTTATCTCATCCAGTTAATTTAATAAGTACCCGAGTTGATCCGAGTAGGTCAGTTGATTAAATAATTAACCGAGTTACTGAGTGAAGATAGTTTAAAGTCGTATTTATTAAAATTTCTTTTATAATTCGTAATAAAATTTAATTTATAATTATATTATCTTTGAAAGACAAATTAGTTATGCTTACTTGATTATTCTAAAAAAATAATATTAACTTTGAACCCGTTGTCGGAAGAAGTTTAATTATTTGGTTATTATGGAGGGAATTGATGCTTGGAGATGAGAAGACGGAGCCGTCTTTACTTCACGAGGTGGCTCTTTCTTCCGGAAGAAGTTTGGAATGGGCACCGTTCGTGCTACTGCGCAGCGAATATGCAAATTCGTTTTATCTTTGGTAAAGTTTTGTATGATTACACTTGTTGATTCGTTGATTGGACTGCCCCTTACATCATTTTCCCCCTTTTAATATGCCCACCCCTTCCATGCGCACAAATGCTAATAACCCCACCCTCTTTCCACATACTCTACTTAATCTGTTAAGAAGTATTAATTTTGTGGTTGGCTTTGCTTAAGAGATAACCACTGAAATAAGTATGCCTCGTGTAACATTTAAAAAAATTTAAAAAAGATAAGAGGTTATTTTACGGTTTTTATATAAAGTGGCCGAAAAAATAATGTTAGCTTCTACCGTAACTTTTTTCTTTGAGATCGTTCCGTGTCTTGATCTTCCTTGCCCCCTCCCCTTCTCCTTCCTTATATTCTTCTTCGTTTATTCTTGTTTCTTATATATTATTTGTTTAATGCTGCCAAACAATATTATTAATTTTTTTAAAATTATTATGTGTCAAATGTTATTTTATCAGCTTTGTCACTTTTAATAATTCTAACATAATAAAATTTTATATAAAAATTTCTATTGCATCTAAGTGCACCATTGTATATTTTGGCATTGATAAAAATATACTGAATTTTAAATCACTCTTTACAATGGTCATCGATTTTGTTGTTGTACCAACTATTTCGGATTCGAACGGTATGATGATGGTTCAAAAAATTCATGGAATAACCAACATAAAATTTAAATGATATTAGTAAAATGCTATACAATAGGTTATATTGATTACCAAATGAATTAATTATTTAATTTAGAAATATAAATCACAACTAATAATTAAGTGCCCAATTGCTCTAAATTATAAATTTGAAAAAAAAACGTCAAATTATGCCTAATGCAGGTGCAAAATGGCATAATACATCATATTGATCTGTTTTAATTTTAAATATTAAATAAGTTGTAAAAATTAATTGTATTTTGACCATTTTATAAGACGATTAAATCAACAAACAGTTATGATTAAAGCTATTAACCAAGTTTCTTGTGTACATCAAATAGGGTGTCATTTTAATTGGTACCGATTTTTTATGCAAAAATTTCACAAAATTCAATTGTTTGTAAAAAATTACGGTATTTTAAATAATATTTGATCAAATATTAACAATAAAATACATTTGTAATGTCGAATAAAATATTTTATTAATAATTTTAAATTTTGGTTGAACCTTGTTCTTGTTTGATCAAGTTGAACTAAATATACCCTCTACCCGTGCCGTCTATAAATCTGGTATAAAAATAGATATGTATTTAAAACTATAAAATGTACAACACTGTGTTCCTCGTGGATTAGATGAGACACTGAAAATAAATTGAAACAAAGATAAGGGCCCAAAGGGGAAGTAAACGTCGTACCCAGCAGTATGCACCATCTGACACAAGCCATTTGTTAGCTCCTAATCCATGGCGACCACTGAACCCAATTTTATCTCGTTTGTTTGCTTCTTTCTTCCCCTACTCCCCCCATCACTCCCATTTCTGGGCTTTTGGCTTTCGGCTTGGCTTTAATGGTGAAGGGTACAGAAAAGATCACGGTGACTGCGTACACTACAAAGCTGCTGATATTTGAGGTTCACTCAAGACAGAGTTGACAACCCGTGATACAGACTACACAGGTACTGCCCATCAATCTCTTCTTCGTCTTGCTTGTGTTCTGTTGATTGGACAGCCAATTATCCAGCTGCATTCTTGCTCTTAGCTGGCATTTGTGTCTGTAAATCTATCAAAGTCTATTCATAAAATTTTGTCAATTTTATTGTTGCGGAAATTTCCGGTGGCAGCTAAAAAATGGAGTGTTAAGACCCACATGTCGTCGATCTCAAGTCACCGAGAAAAAGAAAAAAAAATTCTTGACCCAATATAAGAAAACGTAGAAAAAATTTTACTTTTTCGTCCCTTTTTCTATGATAATTGTATATTTTTATATTTATATATAAATATGAGTTAATTTTTTTATTTTTTTCCGCGTCGGGTGAAAATTTTTTTACCACTTTATTTTTTGTCACCTTACTTTTCTCCACCGTCTTATACCCTTTGCAAAAAAGAAAACGGATTCATTTTGTAACGATGGATTTGGGTTTTAGCTGAAAAGATGATGGAGGAATGACAGCTTTGCAAACAGTAGGTTTGGTTCCTTTGTATTATCAATATGATACCTTTGAATGAAGGCCTTGGTTGAAGCAGTAAACAATTCCTAACTAAAATCACTTCTCAGATGTGATCCTTAACTCAAAAATTTCATCACTTAGTAGAAAGATAATTCCAACAATCAAACCATTTACAACCTTCACCAAGATCAGTAAGCTGTTGCACATGTAAATTAGGAACCGAGCTCCAAACAAGAACTTCCAAACAATGTTTCCAACAACAAAGTTCGTATACAAGAAAGAGCAAAAGAAGAGAGCAGAGAAATTGCCTACCGACGTGAAAGAAAACGATGACAACACACCAAAAGATTGAGCCGTCTAGCCAATATCACCCACATTTTTCTAAATCTGAACACCACCCAACTCAAGTTAGCTTCTCTACAAGAAACACATCTTTACCAGGAAGAAAATCAGAAACACCTACATGACAGTTGCGTCAAGCAATCCTCTCCTCAATCCACTCAAAGAAGGAATTTTTCCAAGGGAAGTTGATGGGTGCCATTCTCATCAAGTTGGCACCACCTTTTCCTCTGCTGGTGGTAAGATAGAATATATTCGTTACCAGTAAGGTGTCATGGTTATAGCTAAAAGCATTCAAACGATTGCGTTACCAAGAAGAGTGAAGATCCTTGAGTAGAAGATCCGGTGAAAAAGACCCAAGAATGAGCGTAATTGAGGTGGTAGCATTTTTGTGTACTGTGAAAGGTATGGCACAAGAAAAGAGAAGGATGTTAATGATCCATCATCTTTTGATGCTTTCACGTTATCATCGCAGTGACTTTTATGAAGACAACCCATAACTTGAAATTCAGTAATAACCAGAGTAGAAACAATTATGTAAAAGGATGAGATCAGTACCTGCTCCTGTGAGGATTTCAGAAGAAAGTTGTTTTTCATCAAGTTGGGCAGTTGCAGGCGTAATCATATTCGAATAATTTCTCCGGACAATAAACACTAAAATGTCATGAAAAGAAAAGTAGCAGGCATTTGATTTAATTGATCATTTCAACATCAAGATCTCTGCATTTTGCCATCGGAAAGTATTAGAATAGGCATTTAGCATTATGCACCGTCATGGAGAACTATGTTTATGGAGTGAAGGAGAAGCTACATGAAATAAGCACATTGGGCCGACAAGAGCTACTGCACACACAGTATTCAAATGGGTACCTATGGCCATATGTTCTCATGTCTTCTGGGATGTGATAACTGATAACAACTTATCTTCGCTCCAACCTCAAGCAACAGAGTGACGACAAGGTAAAAGGTGTTTCACCTCAAATACTTACTGTTTTTGGGAGAGCAGTTGATGGATGTTAACTAATATGGACATGAAACTCAGACAAAGCCATGAGGTGGGCGGTCCCTTGAAGCTAGCACAGATATAGTATAAGGAGAGACAGAAAAGCTTTGGTGATGGGTTTTTGGGGAACGGGAACCCATGTTTCAAAGTAGAAGAGAAAGAAGGCAAGTGGGGAAGGGAAAATGGACGGGGATTTTGTCTCCTCCTCTTTGGATGGAAGGGCTCGAGAGCGACCAATCGACATGGACCCAAAACTAGATGCAGAATGACTGAGCAAACTACATACTTCTTGTTATTACCACCTTCATCACTCCCCATTGACATCTATCTATCTAGTTTCTGTAAAATATGGTGTCAATGACTTAAACTTGAGCTCTAGCACTGAAGGGAAGAGGAAGGCTTCTCACAGATATGAAAATGGTCATTCTGTTTTGGAAGTATAAACAGATTTGTCAATAGAAAAAAGCCCAATATTGATTTCAACCGATTGCCCAGAGCAACTAAATAGCAACAGACCTGCCATTGCAAATTTGCAATCGTTGATCTAAGAACAATGAGTAGAACAAACAGTGATGGTACAAGACCAAAAGCTGCATTAACGTAAGCCTTGACAAACACTCATATGATTTGAGTTATGTTCACATCAAATAATCACAACCCAAGGGCCAAAGGAGAAGAAAAGCTCACCAAGTTACAGAGCTGGGAAGACGCTCCTCCCCCTCCATCCAAAGGGGAAGAACCTCACTTGAACATGTCAATCTTCCAATGCAAGCATCCACATTGAGAGTAGCCCAAAGAAAGAATGCAGCAGCTCTTTTAGAAGTAAGAAAAGAGAGAGTTAATGCAGGGATGACTAGGCTGGAGCAGCAGCAGCAGCTCCCATTTTAGCACATGCCCAGAAGCAATTAGAGGGAGACAGCACTCCACCTTGCTTTCCCCTTTTCCTTTGATATATATCGTCTTCCCTCTGAAGGGTCTCTCCTCCCTGTCCATAAAATCACAAATCTAACCGGCTATCGTAGAATAGATGTGATATTTAACCTTCCATGATACAGTGGACTCCGTGTGTTAGGTTGCCTTTTGCTACTTTTGTAGCAGTTGACAAGATAGAGGGCCGTTGTCTGGTCTCTCTGCAACTTTTTCTTTTCGTTGGGTGTGTGCAATTTACAGCAAAAATACAAGTTATATATAGCTATAATATTACATCAATCGCAATGTGGGAGATGGCTCTGGGTTTGCACGTGAAGGACGGGCAAGATAAATCTATGGTCCAACATGCAAAATCTTTCGTCAATGAAAACGGCAGCTAGATTTAAGAATGGCTGACAACCTACAACCTTTTTTGTGGCATTGTCCTTGCTCGATCACTGCTTTTGCTCCCGTTGATTGAGCAGAGAAGATTGCGCCGATGCGCACAGCCAAAAGTAGGCAATAGCTAGTTCGCGCTCGTGAGCTGGCCAAAAGCTCGACTCCCCTCGATACCACCCCTAATAAATTCAGGCAACGATTTATTGATAATCGAATTGGTTTTAAACTCTTAAATAAATTAATTTTGAATTTTTTGATAAGTTAATCGGTTAGTAAAACTTAAACAGTTTAAGTGTATGCGAGTTCGAGTCAAGTTCGAATAACATAAAAAACATTTGAGTCGATTTCGAGTATATATGTTCAAAACTCGTTCGATCACGAGTCGAGTTCGAATGAAACCTTGAACTATTCGTGTCGAGGTTCAAGCACAAGCTGAGCTCGGCTCGCTCGCTCATTTAGCAACCCTAAACCTCAAGATATGCTTTAAATTTATCTCAAAGTATAGCCATCTCAACCATCCCCCAACACTATAACAAGCACTAATTCGGCTGTGTATGTGGCTCACAATGCATGCCTTGTATGGGCTTATCTTTATTGGGCGTTTATGCAATGGGCGGCCCATATCTTTAATATCATGTGGGCCTTTTTTGAAGATGGGCCTATCCATGGCCATGAACCATGCAAGAAATGTAAAACCCATGGATCCTTGGGTCAATTCTTTAACCATACAGTGTAAAACCCAAGTCTGATGTAGAAGCCAAGTTGTTGGTCTTGAAAGATTGAGAGAAAAGAGGATAGCTATGACATGAGTCATCTACCATACAGGCAAAATCCCATGATATTGACACAAAGAACATGTTACTAAAGAGATAAATGATTCATACAAGATAATTTTTGGCTTAGACAGACCATGAGCATATAAGTTAGTACTACTATGAGGACTAGGGCTGTTAAACGAGTGAGTAAGCCGAGTTCAGCTTATGCTCAAATTCGACTTGAATAGCTCGAAGTTCGTTCGAACTCGATTTGAGATCAAATGAGTTTTAAATATATATTGCTTGAAATTAACTCGAATATTTTTTATATTATTCAAATTCGACTCGAGTTCAAATTTATTTAAACTGTTTAATTTTGAAGAGCTCGAAAACAGCTCATTTAAGAGCTCGAAATTAACTCATTTAGAAGCTCGAAACTAGTTTAATTATAAGGTTAAAAGTAACTAATGAGGTAGCTCGCTCAATTAGCAGCCCTAACGAGGATAAAGGTTTACTTTGCAGCTGCTATTAGCTTTGGAAGCTTGCACCACACCTTGGCCATAAGCCAAAGTGAAGGATAGCTATTTCTGGTCTTCTCTTTGTTGTAAAGTTTTTACATAACTGTACGACGATGTGGCAGCTCATAGGCGACAACTAGTAGAAGGTTATCTGATTCTCTTGAGAATTGACAAGGTTTGTTATGCAACATTTCAAGATCTTAACTTTCATGCGGCAACAGAGGCAAATGAGAAATTAATGAATAGGTTTGAATAGGTTCCTCAAGAATTTTTGCTACAGCAGAGGTGGGCATATTTAAGATCATAAAATGCAGCCTTCAAACTTCCTTCGGAGTTGGTTTGCATACCATTTTTGCAATAAACCTGCATGCCCAAAACATACAAATTTTGTAGGGCGTTTCATTTTTTCAAAAGGTTTTGCAAAATAAGTATCTGGGCATCCATAAAAACTCCCTTGGGTATTGGTTGTGCAATTTCTTAGTTTAGAATCTTGACTGGCCAGTGTAGTCATAGTATTAAATCAAACATGCACCTTCTCAACATTAAAAATTTCATATTCTATGAATCAATGATCAGTAAGACTTATAATGATATGTATATATATATATATATATATATAAATGTATACAGATCTTCTCATTACATTGTTTTAGCTTTATAAATAGTTTATGCACATTGCCATGCATAAGCCTTGTGCAACAGCATCAAATCTGAACAGTGATCTTCCAATTGTTTTTGTCCCCTTTTCCAACACTTCATCAGTTCACTCACTTGAACCATTCGTTAATGATGCTACTCATTCTTCCCAAAACAAATCTGGTGCTCTCCAAGACGACCCACATTCCCAATGAGCATCATCTCTGCACCTTCACAAAGATATGCAACAAAAAATATTATACAAAATGATCACTAGCTCTTGATCAAACATGGGCTGCTGCCATCTTTAAAGTTAAGCCATCCTGATCAGCATTTACAACGTCTGACTCAATGGTTACAACTGTATATGCATAATACAATGCTTGCACATGGTTCACAACCTTCTAGCTAGTGACCTTTTGGAGGTCTTGTCTGTAACATGTTTCCTGATATTATCTGCTGGTAGGGACTTTTGCTTTTCTCTACATTGCACTTTTCTTTGGTGTGGTATAATTCTGTCTGTGTAATGAATCAATCAATGCATATTGTTTTCAAATGGCCACAATTATGATGCTGGCCAATTCCTTGTCCTGGCTTTCTTCTGGGTATTCAGAAAAAATGAGGAATGGTTCTTCTCATGAACCAAATATGCATTATTTACAACCATTTTCCACTCTGACATTAATCACAGTTAATTCCTGTGCAACTAATTTATAAAGGGAAAATATTGGTGAATCCCTAAACCCTGAATCCAGTATTCCATTCAGAGGTGTGTATAAAAATATATACATATAGAAGAAAAAAATACAGAAATGTTAGTTCTAGATCTGGGTTATATGTGTAAATGATTAATTGGGATTCTGCAGCTTCAAATAGTGCATAAGTTGAGGATAAGATAAGCACCAGATTAATATGCATTTATTTTCTAAAGCAACCGGCAAGAATATGCAAAAGAATGTCATCACAATAGTTCTGAAATGGCACTTAAGATAAACGAGAAATTGCAGAATATGTGGAACTAGATTGATAAAGAAAAAACAGCAAAGAGATCGTCTAGTTTTAGATCATTAAATTCTTGGAACCAATGCTGAAGTTCCAAGCAACACTATACTATCTCGAGATGACAATAAGCTGATCATGTATGAAGGTCAAAATCAAAGATAATAATAATTTCCAGATTGTTTAAACATTCACCAGATTTATCACCAGATTAATATCTATAAGAAAAACTATTCATAATTGTGCAGTATGTTGCAACAGTAAGATAATGCTAATGATGATGCACGAACAATGTCCTGGTTAGTCACAGTTTCCACCACCATAGACACAAAAAATACATTGCATTGAGATATGAATATGGTTTTATCGTAGAACTAAAACTTCTACAACAAACAAACAAACAGCTCAAATGAAAAAATCTTTTGAGTAAACATTCACCAACCACTTTACCAAAATCAACAAGAAGATAAGAATGCTTCCTTTGGTTGGATTTGTGGCAAACTTGTTTGGTCATGGAGGCCTTACATGAGAAGAAGAGAGTTAAATGTAGCCAAGGACAACCTGCCAACGATCGACGTATCACCAACTCCGGCAAGTCGACATTAGGTCGACTAATTATGGTGACCGGCTCCGGCCTAGTTGGGATAAGGTGTAGAAGATGATGACTATCCCGAAATCGGCAAGTCATCCTTGGCTGCATTCCACTCTCCTACTCTCCATGCAAGGCCCTCAGACCTCCCCCTTCACTTACCAAGCTGCTTGTCATGACCTCTCTTACCCATGACTTGCCTACCTTGCTACTTCACATCTTGGGCATGGCTGCGAACATATTTATAGGCAAGAAGCACACAAAATGGTGGTGATATTCTTGTCGTCACTATCTCACACACCGAGATACCATCCATGTAAAATGAGAAAAAGATTTATCCACTTTACAGTGCAGAAAAGGGTGCAGCATGTTACTATGGCACCTCCAAGATCAGCTTCTACAACAACCTGAAAGTATTTTATTTCATCTTATGTATGAAACGGCCAGACTTCCATATTCGGCTCGCCAAGGTCCAAATCTTTCCTCTTTTGGGAATATCAAATTTGGGACCAAACAAAAGGATGATGGCCGCCCTCTCCTTTAATAAGATAAAGATCACACAGGTGGGCGCTGGATGAACTCTGTCATTGGCCATGGCTGTGTAAACTTGGCCCTTCAATTGGCTATTGGGACACTGTTGAGGAACAGAATCTTGCAGGAAAAGAGGCCAATAAAAGTTTGTTTATCAGTTATAACCCAATGAAAGGTAAGTGCATGGTAATACTTCAGATGTTAAATACCATTAGGCAAACCAAATAATATTACAACTTAAAGGTGAGCCAACTAAAGACTACAAATTGCCTGCTGCCCTAAGATTTTCTGCTGCTGATGCTCCCTGGCCCAGTTTGGTGGCCAGTGTCTGTTCACTTTTCAAGGGGTACCCACATAAGATACGCCTGCCCAGCCGCAGAAAAGAAAATTGTTCAGTTCTATCCATGGCAGGGCATGGTGCCATGGGCAGGTGGTTGTGGTATGGCAGGATCTTTGCATTGTCCTCACTTTCCGGTTCTTGGATGGAAGAGCCATTTTATTCTTGATAATTCAATTGAAGTGAACGTCCATTGATGGTGATCAGAGAATTGGCAGTGCCATCCGCTGATCTCCCTGCCGTCAGAAATGATTTGAGACTACTGTCACTCTTCATACCAAGAGTTCTAAAAAAAAAGATTACCCATCTTTTCAAATGAATAAACATTTTCAACAATCACATCTAAAAGTAACTTGGCGTGAATTTCAGTTAACTGAGAATGTAATGTATTTTAAGTACATCAGACAGCAGATTAAAAAGGCCATCGAACTTTATTTATTGTGTATGTTCATCAATCCTTACAATGTAAATGTTCTCATTTTGTCTCGGTTGTTTTTCCTCCTTTGTTCTACCTGGGTCAGTCGCAGGCTGTTATCTTAGGAAAGCTTTGAATCGAGGCTGGCAATGGTGCAAGCTTTCGTAGTGGATACAGAACACATTCTGGTCTTGGGTAAGTGCAATGTCTGCTTGGACTAGACTTTTGCAGGAATAAGAATCATGAGAGCCAAATTGCACAGAAATCGCCGGATTATCAAACGAATTTCTGCTCAATTTGGCTGTGATTTCCACCCGAAGAAATTCCCTGAGGTTTGCAGCCGACGTGAAAAAAGCAGAGGAATGAGCATAGTACCCTTGGTGGCTGCAAATAGAAAATTTTTTCGTTGAAAAGCTGCAGCATCAGACCGAGATACACCACAAATATTGCATCCCGTTATTGCTCTTCTACGATATGTTTACATCAATGCAATGAATGGTGAACAGCAGTAGCCCCATAATGCTGTTTATCAAATTTCAAACATCATGGTCCATGGCCTCTGCTGAATATTGACTTGCGAGGCCGCAAGTTTTTGTCAAAACAGGCTCCTTTTTAACTGAAGTCGGAGATGAGTATTTCATCGCCTGTTGAATAGCAACTAAGGGACGTAGCTGGACGCCTGGACCTGGAAAAATATCAATGGATCAAACAAAATGTGCTCACCAAGTTGCCACGCCAAAAGTTACGGATGAATATAATCTTTTGATTCCTAACGATGTCTCAGAGCAACCATAGATTTTAGCAACATGGATTAGAAGGGCCAATATATCAAATGAGATTCGATCTTCTTACCCTTCTAACAGAGAATTTCCTTTTTATTGCACAGGATCCAACATGGGAATGATGATTTATTTTCTGTGTGAACTGTAGGGGCGACATTTCTATAACAATTTTTTGCGTCACATACCAATCCTTGTTCGTTGTTGGTCCCAAACCAAATAGAGGAGGCTTAGCGTAAGAAAGTAATCTGGCCATTTTAACAAAGTAATCCCAAGACCTTTCGGGTACGAGGGGGAAGAAGAATAAGAATACCTTAGAAGCAATTGCCGACTGATAAGAAGAAGAAAAAAAGAACAGGTGACCCAGAAAAAGATCAAACTCGTAAGGTGGTTCTGGCAGTGCCCGCTAAAATCTGCCTGCCATTAGTTAATGGCCACTACCATCATATACACCTTAGTAGCTTACCTAACAATGCAGTCAGGAGCACTAGCTTGTCCTGTTGATTGAGAACTTCAAGACAACAACAATCTAAATAATGCACCCACTGCAAGGACAGACTTTATGGATGGCTAAAAGAAAGTGTCTTTCCCCTGGCACTCAAGAGCTCAAATGCTGAATGGTGCCTAACTATGAATAGTGATTGTGAATTAGCTGGAAAGAAGGTTTGGTCTGATTCTCTGATTGTGTTTAGATGACAATACTTTACGACACCGTTAGAAAGTGCTTCCATTTTCGTTCCTTTTCCATTACTTGTCTCTATGTACTGGATCACTTGATGCATATTGGTTGTATTTTGCAGTCCCACATACAATTTAGTGATATTGCAAGTTGTATCTTGTGTTCCCTTCAATCAACTCCTTAATTCGGCTCATGTACAAAAGTTGCAAGATGTTTTATCTCTTTACCATTATAGGAACTGAAACATTATTCAGAAGATAATAGCTAAAAAATTATCGATTAAAAAAGAAATATAAAGGAAATTTTATTGCAAATCTAAAAGTGTTCCATCAAAATATGGGAATTACAAAAATGTTAACTTGTAGTAAATGTAAAGTTAGAATGTTAACTTGTAGTAAATGTAAAGTGCAGCTAACTTAATATTTACTACAAGTTAACATTTTTGCATTTCCCTTGTAAAGACTCTTTAGAGTCATTTTTCCCTTTGTATTTTTGTGCCCTTTTCGTAGTTTTTGAAATGAAATTTTATAGTATCAAAAAATAAAATAAAAATAAAAAAAGCTAACTTTATCATCTTAAATTAGTTAGAAATGTAACGTTGGTAATTTTGAAAATAATATGATAGCAACAATCATATATGTAAAAAACACTATGGAATGTGTGGAAAAAATGTAATGAAAAAGTTAATGATCTTACCTGCCATAGAAGTACAATAGATCATCGCCACGGATCTCTGGCCATACAAACGGAACTCTTCTCAGGTAGCCAAACCAAAATTCTTTAATTGACCACAATCATTTAAGCTGATCCCTTCATCAATTTGAATGAAGATTGCTCGATTACTGTAGTCACTTATTCATCCACAAATAATGATATATCAAAAGGAGACAAGCATGGCTGCTCGTTCTGTGTTCCATCAACAGAGAAGCATCTTTCATTGGCTCTCTTCGTGTGACTGAACCCATCTGGGCCAATCATGCTTCTTCATCTTCCAGAAGTTTATCAGCTCATAAAAATGTGAATGTATTCCATCCTTTATTCGGTTCAACTAAACCCCGTTTCACAGTCTGAGTGTAAATAGTATTATAGGGAAGCTAGCTGATAGCTCCTCCCCATCAAATTTTGACAGTGCAGTACCTTCCCCCTATTAAACACGCCCATCATTTTCCATTAACATTCTCGATTGGCGAAGTGTATTTCCAGGCAAAGAATGCAGAAACACGAGGGGAGTTAAACATGCTACCTACATTGCTAGAGTAATCCACTTTTCTTTAAGAGAGATGCCTGCTAGATGTTTTGTAGCTCACCTCGCACAGTGTCTACCACTGGGATATAGCATTGCATCTTCAACTCGTCAACCAGCAAGGCAATGATTCCATAAATATCTCTTGACTTGGGGTGTAACTCATCATCAGAATGAAATTCGTGAACTTGATAATCTACCTCAATCCAGCTACATCCAGGAGTTTTGGTGACTCCCCTCACCTTCATTAATCCTCTCATTCGAGCAGAGTCGTCCCATCTCTCTGACCCCGCATATATTTTGGAAGATATAACATAATTTCCAGAGTTTGATGGCTCCATTCCAAGATACGAGTGACAATTTCTTCGCCAACATCTATGCTATTGAAACTTCGACACACACAGAGCAGTGTCCCCAATGTCACTGCATCAGGCTTCTCAGGCATAGTTTCCAGAAATGCATATGCTTCATTCAACTGACTAGCACGAGCCAAAAGATCAACCAAACAAGAATAGTGCTCCATCTTGGATGTTATACCGTAAGTAGGTAACAGTGACTCAAACAAATGACAACCCTCTTGAACTAGCCCAGCATGTACACATGCAGAAAGTACTCCAATGAATGTGATGTCATTTGGCTGGATCGTTACATCCCCGGTCTCTATCATACGACGAAACAAAGTTATGGCTTCTTGGGGTCGCCCATGAGTAGCAAGGGCAGTTATCATGGCATTCCAACTCACTATGTTCTTCTTAGGCATGTCCTCAAAAAGAGAGAGTGCAAGCCCAATACTCCCACACTTAGCATACATGCCAAACAAAGCAGTTCCTACATAAATATCAATTGATACTCCCAATTCAAGTGCACCAACAGCTGCACATGCTGGAAGCACTCTAACCATCGTGATCTTGTTTGGTTGGATCCCTTCATTTTTCATGGTATGAAACAATTTAATTGCTTCATCCGCCAATCCATTTTGAGTGTACATGTGAATAACACCATTTTTTAAGGTTCTGTTTGGTTAGCATGAAATAGACGTAAATGACATGAAAACTTTAAAAGGTCAACCATTCTAAAAATAATGTATATGTAAAATATTTCTAAAAAAAATTGGTACATGCTTATTGTATTTTGTATTGAAATTAATCATGATCATTATCAAGTAGGTCACTTATGTGTTCTCTTATATCCAAAAAAATTTCCCCCAAGAGATAAGAAAAAGGGGGAAATTAATTGCCCATAGGACAGCACATGGGTGACCCCGCTTAGAAGTATTCATGATTATTTGATATCTCCACCTAGATGTAATCATAATTAATTTGAACACAAAATGATTTATTTAATATTATTTATAAAATATATTGAATATATCTACTTTTAGTAAAGTAGACTATTTTAAAATTTTTACATCGTTTACACTATTTTCATGCCAACCATACAACCTTGATCTAAAATCTCAGCCAACGTTTGTCAGGGCAAACTTAATGTAGGTTGCATCATGCAATCAAATTCTCTTGAAACAAACAAATTAATAGGAACTATCTATAACCTAACACGAATTTCTTTCTTAAAAAAAATCACCTCTTGAAACTAACTCAACAACTAGCATAAAATATGAAGAGAGGAGCTCACCCTGTGATCATAGCATTCCAGACAACCATATCCTTCCTCCCAATTTTTAAAACACCTGCCTGGCCGACTGCAGATTACCACACTTCCCATACAAGTCAATCAATGATGACCCAATATAAATATTCACCACCATCCCAGATGCCTCCACGAACCCCTCAATCCACCTTCCCATCTCCAAATCGCACAGGTCCCCACACGCCCCAAGAACACTACCAAGAGTCATCTCATTAGGCTTCCCCACCGCCCCTGGCAAACCCCATCCTCGAATACCCCGAAATCATCGAACTCCACGACACCAAATCCCGATGCCGGTCAGCAATTTCGTCGAACATCTTCCGTGCAACCCCCAACTCCCCACATTTAGAATAGAAACTAATCAAAGAATGCACGCAATGTCCATCCCTGTCCAACCCATATCGAAATACCATCGATTGCGCCATCACACCGCATGCAAAGCCCCGGAGGTCGGCGCAGGCAATGAAGACGAAGGGGAAGGTGAAATTGTTGGATCGGACGCCGGCGGCGCCAGTTGAAAAAGTAGAGGAAGGAGAACTTCCTCTACTTCGTGCAGAAATAGAGGAAGAGGGCGGCGCCAGTTGGTGGCGAGGGCCAGGATCATGACGTTGTAGGAGAAGTCGGAGGGGGAGGGGCAGGGGAGGTGGGAGAAGAGGAGGGCGGCGTAGGGGAGGTCGGCGACGAGGGTGAGCTTGGAGAGGAGGTGGTTGTGTAGGTAAGGGGCGGCGCTGCCTGTGAGGCCGAGGGCGAGGGCGTGGGCCTGCTTGACGGCGGCGACGGCGCCGCCATCGGGAGAGGACGCCGGCGAGGTTCAGCGTCGGCGGCGGTGGTGGCGGGAGAGGGAGATGGGATTGGACCGTTGGGGTTTGAACATCTGTGCTTGTATTTTTCCCGGTAATTGGCTTGGCGGGTTTTAATAAGGCTTCCCATAATTTATTAATAATAAAAATGTTGTTAATAATTATAAACTCAAAATATTGTATATATAAATCTTTATTCTTATTGATCATTTTCTTTTTACAAATAAATAATAAATACAATATTCACATATAATTATATAGAGTTATAAAAAATCGATAAACATATGATAGTATGCAAATTTGATAAATGTGATATTTGGGACTTATAAGATAAAGTATATAAAATTGATAGATATTCAAGCTAAATTAATATATAAACTCCATTTATAATTAGTTATTTATGAATTTAGATTTAAATATCCACAATGTAGATTTTTAAAAAAATATATAAGTGTCCCGTGCACAGCGCGCGAGTAATAACCTAATATGCATATATATGGACAAAATATATAATTTTTGTTGCGACACATTGCATTTTTTGAAGGATATATTTTTTATTCAGACATGTTGTATTATTTGAAGGTTAGATTTTTTAAAAGGTTCGTCAAAAAAGAAGGGTGATTATTTTTTAAAGGATATATTTTTTATTTTGACATATTGTATTCTTTAAAGGTTACATTTTTTACTTTTACATCGGTTAGTTGAAAAAGAAGGGTGGTAGTTAGTGTTTATAACATTGGACAAATTATTATCTAGGTCCGTCCGAAATTTTGTCGGACAAAATTTGTCTGACCGACTTTAGACATCGAATTATTCGTCGGGCCCAAGCAGTGTCCGCGGACAGTCTGAAACCCTCTGTGCCGCCGCTGCCTCCTCCGTCGCGCTTTGCACTGCCAGCAAACCTCCGCTGGAACCGTTGGAATCGGCTCGGCAAGCCTAATGCATCTACGACGTCGACGTGCTCGGCGGAGGTGGCGGTTCGCCGGAAAATGGCTAAACAAAGGCGGTCGGTGGTGGGTGACTAGATCCGGCTGGCCTGGGCGGCGATGGGCTCCGCTCTTGTCAAGGAAGGCCGTGGGAGGGTTGGCAATGTCAAAGCAGTGACTAGACGGCCGTGGTGACGGTCGCCGACGGCAGAATTGACTACTTGAGCAGAGGGTAATTGGCGGCGGAATCGATGACGAGCGGCGATTCCGACGTCGTGGAGGCCGGGTGATGACAGGGGCGCTCAGGGCATCACGGCAATGCCGCGGCGGGGCTTGGTGGCGACGATTGGCGGCAGGGCGACGGTGGCAACCATGACAAGAGGGCGGCGCGGCAAGGGTTTGGACAGGGGAAGAGAAAATGGGTCGGGGTTTGATTGATGGCAATATCGTAAATAAGACTTGACTCGCCCATGTCTCGTGTCAATAATAATAACTAACTCGGAATAAATCCTAAAAAAATCCATAAAATCAGAAAAAATCCCATAAAATAAAATAAACACTACAACATCATAATGACATTCTATAACTAACAATCCACCCAAATTCCCCGTAGCGCGTCCTAATGCGGTAAACGGCCTAAACTAATTCCACGATCAACTATATATAAAATAAAAAAATAATTGGCATACTCTCATATATTCTGATAACTCATTCTTTTCTACTGTATTCATGATGTTATCATCATATACTTGGGTACGCATGACCCTCATGGCTCATATACCCGACCAGCGTCGACTCAGTACACGTATTCTAAAACATACTCGACTTGAACCGACGATTGAACTGATCGGTTCATAAGCATAAAACCTTGACTCAGATCACGGGTTTTACATTATGTTTATAATGTGATATATATTTTTCGAAGATGGATCATACAAGTTTATTATTAAATGTAACTGAACAAAGTAGAGGTGAAAATGATAGCAAAAATTCGATTGCTAAAGAAGGAGAATATATGAACAGTACATTATCAAAAAGAGAAAAATAACATCTGGTGTATGCCCCTATTTTGATAGAAAATATTAGAAGAATGGAACATCTCCTATTTGTCGTTATTGTGAAAAGAAGTTTGAGGGAACTGAAAGTTATGAAACTACTCATTTATAGAGGCATATTGAAGGGAAATATCCTAATTTTAAAATAAAGAGGATATAAAACATGAGTAATTAACTTTTTTGTATTTTTTTAATGTAGGTGAGCTAGATGAAGAATCAATTATTACAATATTTTATCTTTGAAGTATATGCAATATTGGACTATATTTTGATGTCAATGATTATTTTAAAGTTTCTATACATAGATTATTTTTTGTTTGACTTTAAAAATTTAGAGCATGTTAACTAAATTGTAAGTGGTTTGATATGATTATTAATGTGAATATATAGTTCTAAATTCCTAAATATAAGAGTGACTTTTATCCTTTTTATATGTATGTCATTTTTGGATATTTAAGATATTAAATATCAATTTTATGTATAAACTTAATTAATTTTACTGTATATTTATATTTTAAAATTTTTATAAACTATAATATTAGTCTTACAAATGTTGAAGACATTATATTATTGATATAAAATATCGGACACTCGGTCGATCGTTCGGTCGGACAAAAAAATGTCCATGTTTGGTTTGTTCGTTAAATTCAGTCGGACATGCTTCGAACATCGGACGGACGGATAAATTCGGACGTCTGCGCCCAGCCCTAGTGGTAATTGTGTTTATAACTTGGAAAGTCATTTAGATCAGGCCACCCTTAACCCATCGTGGTTAGTGTCACCAGGTTGCTCTAGGGTAGAATTTTTCGTCACCCTAAACCACAACCGTGCAACGTATTTCCCTCCTCAAAACATTAGCCTTCCACAAGCACGCAGCTTTCTTGCAAAATACTGCGATAAGGAAGCAACAATATCACACGCACAAGCACTCTGGACATAAGACTGCACCTAACTGTTGGTGCCTAAGTCTAGTTGCTGGTACCAATAATTCTATCAACCAACCACTACGCAGGAATATTCATGATGACTGCTAATATGCAGCCACGTCAAGGTACTATGGTTCGATGCGTCAAACCGATTACTCCCTTCGGTTCCCAAGATCTGGAATCCAAGACCTTGCTATCAGTACCACGCCTAACACAACGTCGACGATGACACCACACAATTGCAAAGCCCCTGCTTGAGCCTTAATTTAATGAATTCAAAACAAAGGAAACAAGTAGACAATCTACCCTGACTACTTGGCCAGCGTGGACATGCAAACCCCACGCCCTGCCTCCTTTCCCGATAGGGAGGCTGTGAGAACAACCAAGTACCCCACTCACAATGCGTCCTCACATGCACGACCCCAAGCCACCACCGACGGTCGACTTGTTTACATATAATTTCCCCTCAGCTAGAAATACAAGCAGGTCATGGAACAGGAATTGTGTACCTTGATCCCGGCAGATGACTACTTGATAGTTCCCTTGAAGTCCCAGCCTTTGACTTGAAGAACTGGTCGCGACGGCTTCAAGCATAGGGTTGTTCACGAGTCGAGTTGACTCGATAGTTTTAATGAGTCGACTCGACCCGACCCAAACTCATCATATTTATAACTTGCCTCGATAACTCGATACTTATAACTCGACTCGACTCGGTGACAAATAAGTTGATCACGAGTTCTATTAAACCCGGATCGACTCGACTCGATTCAGACTGACTCGTAAACTCGATTGACTCATAACTCGAATAGGCTCGACTCGACTCGGTATATTGCTTTCAATGAAAGGAGAATAGGACATTTCATATACTCCATGTCAACCAAATAATTTAATGGCAAACAACCTCAATTCAATTGGCATGCCTTAAATCATTCCCAATATACATATTTGACAACTTTAAACACTGATAACGAGTTGTAATAAATACAATAAAACTACAAGTGTAACCAATTGTTTTTTAAAAAAACCTGACATTGCCATGACAATGTATGTATAATGTATATGTATATAACATTTAAACTTTCATAATAAACAAAGATATCTAAATAGTATTTTCTTAATTAAAAAACAAAGAGACAATGGCCCAATATTTTAAACTGGCTGCCTACATGGCCCTTTTAATCACTTTGTGGGCTGTGGCCATTAAATGGTCATGCATGCAGCAGCAACATAAGGCCGCAACTGGCTTTGTAGCCGGTTGGCGCATAGCCACCTTTGGCTCTCCCAGCCCCAACTGCCTACACCCCTCCCTGCCCCAGCCAATTCTGCCTCTCCTTGCATTGGCCGCCTCCAACCTACATGAGCTGACTCTGCCCCTCCTCGCATCAGGCCTTAGTCACTCATTCCCTCTATCAGAAATCAAAAAAGTTGGGAAAAACAAAGCAGGTATGAGCTCCTTTGAAGCCTTAAGCCTTTATTGACATTCTAAGTGTAGTTGCTGATATGATATAGGCTAGTAGCAAGTAACATACCCAAGCAAGTAGGATACAAAAAGCAACGACAACCAGCTGTTAAAGTTCATTTGTATGCACATACACAGGAAAGGACAACCATATATTTATTAAAGAAAATAATATAACTATAAAAGCAAAGTTTCATATATCTTCTCCTCATAAGACTGTATCTTCTTATCCTGACAAGTGAACAACCCGTCAACAAAATTAAGTAATGGACTCGTAACTTCAATCAGCAACCCACATATCAATTAAGTCACTTAGTTGAGAAGAAAGCTAGAGAGTAAAAGGTATTTACCTGATAATAGATAGTGCAGGCGAGGTAGCAGTGATCTGATGGAGTTCCTATCATGGGAAGGATGTATCTTGGCAATCTCTTCATCTGTCATGTTTACCATTTGACGAAATAGTTTAGCAATGTTTGCACCAATGTTTACACCCTAAGTAAATTGTATAAAACAGTTACATCCCTAAATTGTTTTCACAATAACTAATAAATTTGGAACTATTAATAACATAACATAATATATCGCATACTTATATACATTTTGACTATTTAGTGTTTAATTAACTTATATATAAAAATTATAGTACTTGATAATTTGCAAAATTAGTAATAGCAATTAAAAATATGTATATATATGTTACCTAAGTTCATATAAAAACTTTTGCAATAAACTAAATTGAAAAGCAAGATTGTATACTTACATGCCTACAATCCTCTCTTTCACAAAGTCTAACCACTCAAACATATGTCTTGTGGATGAACAATATAATAAACACGGTTAGAATTCATTAAAAAAATCGTAATTTGCTATAAACAATTGGAACATAGTCAAAATTGAGAAAAAAGGTGGCACCTTTCAAATTGATCTCTTCAATGAAAAATTTTATGACTTTGACTTTATGATTGGCTAAAAAACAAGCTTCATAGAAAGGGAAAAATGAAAATATTGAAATTAATACCAGATCTAACACAAGTAGACAACAATAGAGAGATTTATCACTACTCAGCAAAAAAAAAGAGTACAAAGTTAAATGACAAGATAAAAATGTAAGATTATTAAAAAATGTAAGATAAAAAAGTTAAATGGTAGCAAAGATGATGAAAAGGGAGACGGCGACCTCTTCCACATAATCGGGTGGTGCCTTGGTCGGCATCTCCTCCACCAGCGGCGACCTCTTTCACCTCCGAAGAATCTTTCCCTCCACCGGCATTGACACAAAAATAATAAAATCCATAGGATAAGAAGGGAGCCATTTCTCATTATTATGAAAAAATATGAATAACAAAAAAATTTCTCATTTTTACGAAAAAAATTAACAACAAAAAAAAGTCCCCCGTCATTGCCCGTCACCCGTCGCCGCCTGTCGCCCGTCGCTGCCAGTCGCTAGTCACCGCCCATTGCCCGTCATCCGTTGGCGCCCGTCACCCGTCGATGGTCGCCGGCCACCAACCGCCACAACTCCCAAACCACTGCCGCTCCTTCCCCCATTCCCATACCCTAATCGAAGTTCAAATTAGGCTCGACTTTTTTCTTTTACACACGCTTGGGTCGAGCTCGGTTTATCGTTTCTTAAGTAACCCAACTCGAACTCGAAATTGCAAAAACCCGACTCGAACCGATTAAAATTATTAACGAGTCTATCACGAGTTTTGGAAAACTCGACTCGGACCGGCTCTTGAACAACCATATTCAAGCGTCTCCTTGTTCAATCAAAGTTATCTCTTCTCCACTCAGAGATTTTTCACAATTGCACGTCTGTTCTTCCTCTACACAAAGGCACATCCCTTAATATAGAGATCTCTGTGTTTTTTACACCTTTACAGCAATCTTCAATATCCGTATGCAGAATCTAGATCTCAGATCTTGCACTCGCCTGAGATTATGTCCATGTTTAGCAATTGGAGTTAGTTGTAACCGCCTAGCAACTTCCAATATCCTAACGTCCATATATCTGCATAACTGAATTTTGTTATAACCAACTTTTCTTGCTGGTTATTGATAAGGATAAACACCGTTAGTATCCTTATCGGTCACTCTTGATCAAACAATTTCCTTGGAGCGCCTTGGCTGCATGGTTAAACCCACCTGGTTTGACCCCAGCTAGCACTGCACCTCTCGGCGAGTTCCAGCACTTGTACTGCTCCATGTCCCGGCAGTCTCCCATACTGCTAGAACTTCGTAGCACTCATCAATCTCAAACAAATACCATTGTGCTAGTATTTGGCTTGGTCACACCTCACACTTGTGCACATGTACCCTTATTTGGATCGGTGCGTCTAGTGTTGTTCGCTCACGCTCGTTGCACACTGCACGTGCATGCTCGGCATTTCTCAGCACTGCCCAGTACCGATCATCGGTACACTCGATAGACATCAACCTTGTTCTGTCGACAATCTGACTGCTACATTTAGCGCCGCCTTGGTGTTCGGTTATCACACCATGCTGGCTCCAAATGTCGGAATGCTCACCATCTTAAGGTTTCCTTGCAGCGATATGGTCGGCACCAAGTACCGCTTATTTTCCCGCTACGCTCATATTAAATTCCGGCATCCTGCTCGGTATCCCAACATGCACCACGCACCACTGCTCGATCATGCCTGCAACTATGACATGGATTAGTTATAGTAAGTTGTTTCCACCACTTGGATAGCCCCTGTTACCCGTCTCGGACATGGGATGACTCAAGAACAACCGCCAAACCCTAGCTCCTAGTGCATCCCATAATAACGCCTGTAATAGTGCTTCCCCACCAATGAGACCCGATGTCCTCATCGGAGGGTTTAGCCCTACCCGGTACTTCTTGATCCTCCTTTCAAATTGCCATGAGTCTCTTTCCTTTTCCCAGCTCGCCTTGCTCCTCGGCTCCCCTTTCCACTTGATAAAATACTCTGTCTCAGTGTTTGAAGCACCTTGCCTATGCTCCAAAATCCTCCCCACCTTCTTCTCAAATTGTTGCCAGACGGTAGGTGGAGCTCTCTTAGAACGAGCTCTCCTTGGATTGACCAAATCTTCATGGAATGGCTTGAAAAAGCTTACGTGAAAAGTCGGGTGAAGCTTGTACCTCTCGGGAAGTTTCAACCTGTACGCCACACTCCTGATGGCCTTCTCCACCTCGAAAGGACCGTCGTACCTTTGCACAAATGCTCTAGTGCACCTTGGAACGTCTAATCCTCTTCCAGATCTGTGGCGTGAGCTTCAGCATTACATTGTCTCCTACACTGAATGATACCGACCTCCTCCTCAGGTCGGCATATCTCTTCATCTGGTGGTGTTGCCTTGGCCAGTGAATCCACTGCATCCTCCTATAGGTCTTGCCGATCCCTAGCAAACCGATATGCAGCTGGACACTTTATTCCACGTCCCTGTGGAGCAACCTCCAGTGTTATGAGAGGTTGGTGGACCGTTGCAACCTCGAAAGGACTCAGCCCCATAGCTGAAGAACGATGCAGATTATAACTAAACTGCGTTGTGTCAAGAAGTTCCAACCAGTTCGTCTGGTTGGCCGTGACGAAATGCCTGAGGTACTCCTCGAGTAGTGCATTCACCCTTTCAGTCTGCCCGTCAGAGTGAGGATGGTTAGCTATAGAAAAGTTCAGCTTACTCCCTAGTAGCCCAAACAAACACGTTTAGAATCGTCTTGTGAATCTGGTGTCCCGGTCACTCACAATATCTGCTGGCACTCCAAAGTGTTTGACCACATTCCTGAAGAACAATTTAGCAGCAGTCTCGACTGAGCATGCATGTGGTGCTGCTGCGAATATGGCGTATTTCGAGAACCAATCTACAACCACCAGCACAGAAGACATTCCCTAACCTTAGGGATGATATGAAATGCATTGAAAAAAGTTATAACTTCTACAAATAAATTGCACATTTGGATTATTAACCATGGGAATTAATTATTTATAACATCTCTTAGATTCACTATAAACTTATCACTCGCACCCAACTCTTATATCTCTATAAAATTGTGTATGCAAAATGATACTTTAAGCTTTGCCCTTAACAGTTACCCAAGACATATGAGTATATTTCTATCTCATATGTGAATCACCTAAAATAGATGAACAAAGGCTATTTTATTCAATGACAAATTTAATCTTTCTATCTCTAGACAAGATCAAATCTTTAGATCAATCAATAGGTGATCAAGCTAATGATAGCATTAATCAATAGAATAAAATAGATAATCCAACATTACAATCATATAGATAAAAATTAATAACTTTTATTAATCTATGCACTAAGTATTATTGAAAATCCTAGAAAAGAATTTACTCCATAAAGTATTTGATTAAACTCAAGAAATTCATATATGATATGTAAGAAATCATTTAATTACAAAGAAAAGTAAATCAAAATAAAGAAAAACTCTTTTGGAGAAAGCATCTTCTACTTCTAATCCAACTTCTTCGTCTTTCTTCTCTCATCTTTTGTGTCGTCTCTTAGCCGTCTAATGTTGTTCTCTTTTTTCTTCACAAGAGGACGTCCCCTTATATAGAACTTCTCCATGTTTATCTGCAACTCTAAAGATCATTAAGAATATCTTATGAAGATCATGTTTATCCTTAATGTCCAAAGATATCAATATCTCCAAAGATCTTTACAGTATATCTTCATGAAGATCACGCTTATCTTTAAGAAGATCTCGCTTATCCTTAGAGTCAGTTGCTGTAACGACCCGCCATTTTTCACAATATTGTGGGCCTAGCTGGCTAGGTGTTACTCACAATTTAGCAAATATGTCTAGCATTTCTAACAAAAACATATATAAAGATCTCACAGTCTTGGACCGTTTCCCAGTAGCCACACTTATTTCTCAAATAAATAAAAAAGGGAGTCCCCATATTTATTTTGCTCCATGCTCTGGTTGTCAATCACCTAATTTCGTATCTGCACACCTGCGGAGGCAATTCCGCGTTAGTGATTACAACACTAAGTAGTATAATAGATAAAACAAGTCAAGTACATTCCACTATTTCCCTATGTTCATTTTAATATGCGGTGGAGCGATTCCGCTATACTCCAAAACAATGCGGAGGAGGTATCCGCTGTGATCCGCACACCCCGGCCGTAGCCCTTTTGTGGGGAGGCTACCACTACCATCTCCAGTGCCAGTGCCTCGCACACCCCGGCCGTAGCCTTTTTGTGGGGAAGCTATCACTGCACTCAGGTGATTGCTACGCCCCGTTTGTGGGGAAGCTCTCACTACCAATTCTAGTGCCAGTGCCTCACACACCCCGGCCGTAGCCTTTTTATGGGGAGGCTATCACTGTAACACCCCAAATCCGGTCCACACTCGTGAACCGAACCGGCATGTTACAGGCCCCGGTTAAGTCGGCTAACCCGAACCTAACTCATGCGGATCCAATCTCGGCGTCTTAAGATGAAGATACAACTCGCAATGCATGGATGAATACACAAACCTAACATGGTACTACATGAATGACATGCAAGTCAGAGTACACACCAAAACCATCCCGATAAAAATTAATAAAAGTTTTGAAATATGACGGACAGAATTTCCCCTAAAAATGCAATTAGGGGCCACCCTGTCAAATATACATATAAAAATATATATAACCAAGTATCAAACAATTTCATTCACGCAGAATCTAATTTACTATACACTCATTCTGAAGCTTGGGTTTCAACCCATCACACTTTTGCTGCGCTACTCTGATCATTTCATTTCATCTCATTGTCAAGCCTCAAACATTTACTCATAGCATGTTTATAAAATAACATCATAAACAAAACATTAAACATTCAATCACCCGATGTGTGTGTGCAGAAGACCTTATTGCTCCTCCGTCCTGGCTGGCCATCCATCTCGTGCTTATCACCTACATATATATAAGAAAAACGTCAGTAACAAGCGTTACTGGTCCGGAAAATAAAATAACTATAACAAGCTGGCTATGAGAGCAAACTCTCATATGAACGAAATCATCATATACTCCACGTGAACACTCTGAAGGGCACTACTGAGGAGCCACTGGGCTGCAGACCCGGTAGCATCCCGAACTTACTGCTCTGCTGCTGGTACTGTGCTACTCTCAGCACTTCTTTTCAGTACTTCTCGTGAAACTTTATCCTAAGCCCTCTCCTTACCTCCATATTTCTCCTGGCCTTGAGCACGAAGGCCGAGTACTCTCAGGCAGTCGCCTTTAGTACCCTTTGAACCACAAGTCCGGACATGCGCTGTACTAAACAGTACCCGTAAACCTCCACGTTCTCCGGGTGTGAGGAACTCAAACGCGGAGTTGTCAGGATCCCTCGGGAATGGAACAGTCCGCTGGCACTAATCCAGAGCCCGCTTTGACTGTCACGGCATCCTCTGCATGGTACGTGCAGTCGGTTTCTCCATCTCTCGTCTCACTGAAAACTCGATAAAACTATATATATAGGCCTGGGAAGGGATTCATATAATAGGCCCGAAGGCAACTTGTGGTGGATCTTGTTTTCGAAATCATCCTCGAGGGATCTCATCCTCGAGGGGTTATTAATCCGGAAAATATTCGGTTAAATGACCCGAGTTAAGTGGGATCCAATAAAACACCACTTAACCCGTCCTGCAAATAATAACATAAACATACAATAGAAAAGCGTAAAACAAGACGAGTCCTAAACGGACCTGGTAGAAGCTCCAAGCGTGTCATCGCGCCTAGGCGGCGAGCTCCTATTCCGTACCTACACATCAAAACTAAATACTAACGCCCGCTAACTAAATGATGCATCAAACTCAACACAATTAAACACAGAATCATCATCAAAATAACCATCAAATAATTATAAGAGTAAATAATCCTAACTCAACTACTCATACCATATTTTATTCTGTTCTTCTAAGTTGCATCGTACTAGTTTAACATGTTCATACACAATTCATCTCATTAGATCACTTCATTCACTAATAATCTCATCATGTAACTTATCATTTCATCCCTAATTAGTCATTAATCACATCACACACAATTATCATGCTCAACTCGATCTACCTCATTAAATCACTCCCTATTCATTCTCAATTAATTGCATCATGCAATCATCACTACACTCATACTCATATGTTTATCATGACAATTATTTAATTCTAGCATGTTATACTAACAATCATAATCAATTTTAAAGAAATCAATCGGAGGTAATTATACCTCACGTCGTCGGCAATCGGCGACGGTTAGGGTTCCGTCGCGCGCCTCGGAGCTCGAATTCGGCGCTCCTCGGCGTCCAAAGCTCGATCGGGCTCCACCGGGTGAGCCCCGCGGAAGATCCGGTGAATTCCGGCGAATTCTAGAAATTCCGATTTTCCGGCGGTTTTCCGGCAGTTGCTGGCGGTTTTCCGGCGACTTCCGGTGGTTTTCCGGCAACCATTGCCGGTGGTATCTACTAGCTGGATAGGGGTCATGTAGGGTACCCTCGGAACCGGCTCGACGAGCCCGACTCATCTACGAGGTCGACGCGGCCAACGGAGGAGGCGGCTCGCCGGAAAACGGCTAAAACAGAGCGGCGGCGTTGGGTCGCTAAATCCGGCCGGCCAGGGCGGCGATGCCCTCCGTTCCGGTCGGGGAGGGTCGCTGGGTGGTCGGTGGTGCTGAGGCGACCACTGGATGACGGCTGCGACGGTCGCCGGCGGCGGGATTGGCGACGGAAACGCAACGCGGCCGCGGCGTCGCGGCGTGGTTTCCTCGCGTCGCGGCGGTCCGATGGGGGCCGGACCTAGTCCGGGCGGCAGGGCGACGTCGTCGCCGAGCTGGGCGGCGTCGGTCGACGGCCCGGCGGCGCCGACAGCGGCGGCGGTGGCGCGCGAACAGGGGCGGCGCGGGCGAGGGTTTGGGGAAGAAGAAAGGAAAAAGTCGAGGGTGTGTGTGGTGGCAAACTCGTAAATATTACTTGACTCGTCTCCGACTCGAGTCAAGTATAATAACTAAGTCGTATTAAATCCTAAAAAAATTCATAAAAATCGGGAAAAATCCCGTAAAATCAAACAAATACCAAACATCGTAATGATATGCTCTAGAACTATCAACCCACCCAAAATGCCCGTAACGCGTCCTAACGCGATAAACGGCCTAAAACTAATTCTACGATCCATTATATATAAAAATAATAAAAAAAATGACTGACATACTCTCATATATCTGATAACTCATTCTGTTCTGCTGTGTTCATGACGTTATCATCATATACTTGGGTACGCATGACCCTCATAGCTCATACACGCGACCGGCGTCGGCTCGGTACACGTGTCCTGAAACTGACTCAACTCGAAAAATAACGGTCGACCCGACCGGTTCTGAATATAAAACCCTAACTCGAATCGTGGGTTTTACAATCACTGCACTCCAGTGCCAGTGCCTTGCACACCCCGGCCATAGCCTTTTTATGGGGAGGCTATCACTGCACTCAGGTGATTGCTACGCCCCGTTTGTGGGGAAGCTCTCACTACCAACTCTAGTGCCAGTGCCTCACACACCCCGGCCGTAGCCTTTTTATGGGGAGGCTATCACTGCACTCCAGTGCGATGGAGGAATCGTTGTGCCTCGCTCACCCCGGCCGTAGCCTTTTTATGGGGCGGCTATCACTACTCCAAAACAATGTCGATGCATTACACAATTTACGCACATAATACGACCCCGTGTCGGACTGAGTCAATTCTTTGACCCCGGTTGCACTCGGTGCATGGTGGTCAAATCTGGGCTCAGGCCGACCTAGGCTACCAACAAGGAAAGTACGATGTTCTACCTATTATACGTACCTGACTTGTGATTTCGTCTGACTGTGATCCGCTAACCCTAATCTGAATGAGGGCATAAAATTATACATTAGTATAATTTTATTTGCATGAACCTACATGCAACTACATGACTAATATACTATCAATTTTTAAATGATGTAATTAGTTCATGTTAGTCTTCATTACTTATTAAATTTTCAGCAATTCTGATGATAATTAATTATTAATTATCCCCATCCAAATCCCCATTAACTAGTTGATAATTTAATTATTAACATGTCCCATACTTAATTCTTTTGTATTTACCTTATATTCTAACTCGACCGCATCGAGTTCTCCCATATTTACCTGGTTGCCATTCTACTTTAACAATTCATTTAACGACCCTAAAGCTCCCAGCTTTATTGTAGTCAACCAGCGAAAGCCGGTATTTTCACCATGCATGGCGACCAACCAGTAACGTGGCGGCCTCCATTCGCTGCTATGGCGTCTCCAACTTGGCCACCACATGGCAACCCTCAACCAGTCCTTGGCGACCCCATTCCGGCCACCCAATCAGCAACCCCGACCTGACCATGGTGACTCCATGTCGGTCACATAATCAGCCCATGACCCATGGCGACTACCCTAGTCGGCCACATAAACAGCACCCGACCAGACCCATGGCGGCTCCCCTTGCACCACCATGACGACGACCCTCTAGCACCACCATGACGACGACCCTCTAGCACCACCACGGCGGCGCCCCGACCAGCATGGCTGCACCACCACACCGACACCGACCTGTTCTCCCCTCGGATTTCAGACCTGTGTGCCTCCTCGACGGTCTGTTTTGGCCCTCCAAGGTGACTCCATCCGGCCAGCATCACCGTCGGGAGCAATTCCCACCTCCAGCACGTCAACCCCGCACCATGGAAGGAAACATGGCGTGGTTGCTGCTGGAAAACAGCAGGACGTCCTCCTGGTTTTCTTCTTCCCTTGTTGATTTCTCATTTAATTCTTATGTTTATCATGTTTATGATTTATGCAACATGTGTATGCATGCAACAAAAGAAAAAGAAAGGAAAGAAAATTACCCGAGTGAAGGAGGAAATCCGGCGTCTGTCTGAGGAGGAAAAATGCAGATGACGCCCTCCCCTTCTCCTTTTATAATGAAATAAAATGACGGCTAGGGTACGTGGAAGCACCCCTTCACCGTAATTCCTTTAACCGGGTAATTGGGTAATCGACATGGTTCAATTAACCATTTCACTTAACCTGTTAAATGGGTACATGGTATGGTTAACTTAAATGGTTAAATGGATAAATAGTGTAGTCGACTCGACCGATTCAACTAGAATTATCCGGTTAAAAATTACTTTTCAATTAACCGGGTAATTCATACTTAACCAGCTAACGATTTTTTTCCATTTAAATGAAAAAAAATTAAAATTTTCCCACATTCGATCCCACCGCGTCGAACGTTATTATTATTATTATTATTATTATTTTTCCGGGTCTTTACAGTTGCTACCAAATCTCATTAGTTAGCTGAGGATCGTCTTCTAACTCTTATATCATGTTAGAATAACATAAATTAGCCCTTTTATAGCAAACTCACAATAATTTCTCGCATTATTAATAATATCTAATAAACTTTTAAACTAATAAAATTGAAATAAAAATTACTCGAAACATGGCAAAAATCAACATGAAATGCAAAGAATAATAACTCTTTTATAGAGTTATCAACTTCCTATAGTAAGTTGGCCAAACCCAAGAAGCTCCTCAACTCCGTCACCTTCGTTGGCTCCGGCCACTCTATTATGGCTTTCACCTTGGATTCCTCCATTCGCACCTTCCCATGGCCAATTCGATGCCCTAGGAATTTGATCTCCCTTAAGCCAAAATCACACTTTTCCTTTTTCACAAAAAGCTCATGCTCCCTCAGGCGTCTCAGGTGCCCCAATGCTCCTCGCATGGACTCATTATACACAACTATGTCATCCAAGTACACCACTACAAGATTATTAATGAAGTCATGAAAGACATCATTCATAAGGTTGTAGAAAGTAGTTGGTGCATTAGTTAACCCAAATAGCATAACAAGGAACTCGAATGACCCATACTCGTTACCATAGTCATTTTCGGGACGTCTTTCGGCGCAATCCGGACTTGTCAATATCCCGACCTCAGGTCCAGCTTAGCAAACACCCTTGCTCCACTAAGTCTATCAAACAAGTCAACTATTAAAGGAACTAGGTACTTGTTCTTTATAGTTACCTTATTCAGTCCCCTGTAGTCGACGTATAGTCTTAATGATCCATCTGTTTTCTCCTAGAACAGAATAGGCACCCCATATGGTGCAATTGATGGCTAAATTTTCCTCGAATCTAGTAGCTCCCATAGCTGGATTTTCAGTTTTGTGAGTTCCTTAGGCGACATCCTATATGGCGCCTTTGCTAATGCTCTTGCCCCTGCCACCAACTCGATCCAGTGCTCAACCGATCTGCTGGGAGGTAACCCGTCTGGCAATTCAGTAGGCATCACATTTGAAAACTCGTCCAGCAGTCCTACCAATGAATCTGGCACGCCCACCAAACGTTCTGGTTGGATCTCCACCATCACCGCAAGATAAGTCAAGACACCTTTCTTGCATCCTCGAGCAGCCCACACTGCCGACAGCTGCTCCTTACTGACGATGCGGTCCTCAACCCTCGAAGGACCTCCATAGCCACGAACAAAGCTTACACCCACCTTGTCCATGATCAGTATTCCTCCAAGCTGTGGGAACACACCCACACCGGCAATCCTCATGAAGGCATCCCAATGATTAGATTGAAGTCGTCCATTTCTATAACCATCAGGTCTATCCATCCCTCATAATCCTCCATGCAGCCTTTCACATTCCTAGAAATTCCATCCACTTGTCTAGCCTGTGAGTTGACCACTTTAATCCTACTAGTGTTGATTCTGATCTTCAGCCCTAATTCCATAGTCATCCCCTTGGAAACGAAATTGTGCATTGTACCAATGTCTATCAAGACTAAAACCTTCCTCCCATTCACTACCATTGAAAAATACATCAAGCCGGCTCTCCCTGAAGTCGTACGTCCAACACTTATCGCCCCAATTATCTAAGAGGTAGATGATCGGGCGAAGGCTCTTCCTCCTGTTCTTGGTCTATAGCTGCAACCATAGCACTAATCTTGCCCTTGGTTGGACACTCCTTAGCTCGATGAGGTCCATTGCATAGAAAACACCAGCACTTCCTCACATTAGGTATCCGGTCCCTATTACCTGGCCTAAATCTGGGTTTCTTCTTCTTTGGCCACTTCAACGGCTTCTCCTTGCCATTCTGTTTACTGTCCTTGCTTGTTGTGGTCTTCTTGCTAGAGTTCTCATCCTTTACTCCCATAGTCAGCTTGAAGTCCACCAAAGTATCGGCAGCCGCCAAAGCTATAGGTAAATCCTGTATTTTCTGTCTTTTCAATTCCAATTGTATCCAAGGCTACAAACCTGTGATGAAGTTGAACAACTTATCCTCCTCAAACATATTCTTAATATCCAGGATACAAGAGCTGAATTCCTTGACATATTCCCTCACTGTTCTGGTTTGAGTCAACCTCTTGAGATGACCCCTTGCCACCCTGGTGGTAATGGTTGGCAAAAACTATTCCCAAAGCTCCCATTTTAGGGTTTCCCAAGTCTCTATACGGGGTCGACCAGCATTCTCATCTTCCTAGGTGCAAGTTCGATACCATAATTTGGCATCCCCCGACATAAACATGCTGGCCATATAAATCTGCATCTCTTCGGGTATCTTTTCAGATGTGAGGAAGTACTCTTGCATGTCCCAGATGAAGTTCTCTAGGTCCTTGGTCAACCTAGTCCCCTCAAACTTCTTTGGCTCGGCACCTTGAGTGTAACGACCTGCCCGTTCCGAGCTACGGGCCAAGTGTTACTATATGAAACTAAGTGTCTCGTAAATTAATTTTCTATTAATTGTCAAGATTTTAAATAATCCATAACAATAAATTTAATATACAAATGCTCGGAATAATCTAAGCCTATAAACCGAACCAAAATCTCACTGTCATGCAAACAATCTAGAGAAAGGAATAGTCTAATAACAGAGTCCTCCAGCTGTCCCAATTCTACCAATCTTTTCATGCTCATACCTGCGGAGGCAATTCTGCATTAGTGATAAAAACATTAAGTTATATAATTACAAGAAACAATTAATATATTCCACAACATCATTAATTATGTCTTTTAGTGATTATGAGCCTATACTGAGCTCTTAATATGTGGGGGAGGGTGGCCGCCCGTCCAGCTACAATCCCATGTATGCGCAGACACACTACGTAGCCCTTGGCCTGTAATTACCGATCTTTGTCATTGAATCATCCTCTCGGTATCACAAGTGCATAATGAGCTGTCTTACGCCACTGCGCCCTGTCACCCCTTTCGGCATGGGGGCAGGTATTTAAGGGTGCTACCTCGTGTCGGGACTCCCACATAGTAATTTTTAAGGGTACTATCCTGTGTCAGGACTCCCACATATTAATTTTTAAGGGTGCTTCCCATATCAGGACTCTCACATAGTAATTTTTAAGGGTGCTACCCCGTGTCGGGACTCCCAAATAGTAATTTTAAGGGTGCTACCCCATGTCGGGACTCCAACATAGTAATTTTAAGGGTGTTGCCCCATGTCAAGACTCCCACATAAGAATATATAACATTTCGAGTAATTATATGGACCTAGTATTGTGATGAGGAACCCGTAACTATGGCACACAATCCTAAAGCCTTCTATTTGTGAGTGAAATGTGCTCACAAACTATCTAGAGGATATTTCATTTAGCATCAACAGAACTCTCATTTATATAGAAGAATATACGTGGAATTAAAGAAGTTACTATATTAAACTTTATTAATATGTGTGAAATTCAAGAAGTCATTACATTAAATTTTATAAAAAAGAACGTAATCACTCATAATTATATTAATTTGTGTGATAACTAAAAAAATTGACTATTAAATTAATGCAAATGGGTCCAAATCCCAAAAATTTAACAAATAAAACTTATTTAAAATTATTGTACCAGTACTCTAAAGGTTTTAATTAATGATTTATGATATTAATTTTTTAAGAATTAATTTAATTAAATATTATTTATGATTTGTTCTAAGATTTACAAAACACTATAAATAACCTAATTATTTTTCTCTGGGTTTTACATTGAGCCTTCCCATGATTGAGCTTTCTTCCACTACACGATCAACAACTCCATGTTGGGGCTGTAACATAAACACCTACTTCAACAATGCTACATTTGCATGTAAAGCATCATATGCAGCCCAGAGTGCTCCCAGCATCTCTACCGTTTCCCTTGAACTGCTTAGGCTCGGTGGTGTTTCTACCCAAGTATTAAAGTCCAACAACCCTTCTGTTAAGGACTGCAGTTGATCGAAGACGGTATGCACGTCTCCACTGTCGGTGAGGCCCTCCTACCAATACTTCTAGCCGTGCCAACCTCTCCCTGAGGTTCTCGGTAGATCGTGTGTCCATACTCGGATTGGCTTATTGGCAACGACGTAGAGGTTCCCCCTAGAACCTGCACTTGTGATGTGCTAAAACACAGCTTTGATACCTTCTGTCATAGGGTTACTCTAGGGTAGAATTTTTCGTCCCTAAACCACAACCGTGCTGTGTATTTCCTCCTTAAAACACTAGCCTTCCACAAGCACGCAGCTTTCCACAAAACACTACAACAAAGAAGCAACAATATCACATGCGACAAGCACTCTGGACACAAGACTGCACCCAACTGTTGGACGCCAGGTCTAGTTGATTGTACCAATAATTCTACCAGCCAACCACTCACGTAGGAATATGCAGTGATGACTGCTAATACGCAGTCGTGAAAGGTACTATGTGTTCGATCGTCAAACCGATTACCCTTCGGTTCACAAGATCTGAATTCAAGACCTTAGCTATTGCTCACCATCGCTCAACAGATGTCGACGAGCACACCAGTTACGGGAACCTACTCCAACCTTACCACTACAATGCTGAAACAGAGGAAACAAGTAGACACCCTACCTAACTGCATGGCTAGTGTGGACATGCAAACCCCACGCCCTACCTCCTTTCCTCGATAGGGAGTTGTGAGAATAGCCGAGTACCCCACTCACAATGTGTCCTCACATGCACGACCCCAAGCCACCACCCACGGTCGACTTGTTTACGTGTAATTTCCTCAACTAGAAATACAAGCATGTCCTGAAATAGGAATTGTGTACCTTGATCCGGCAGAAGACTACCCGACAGTTCCCTTGAAGTCCCAGCCCTTGACTCTAAAGAACTAGTCACGACAGCTTCGCGCATCTACTTAGTTCGATCAAAGTTATCTCTTTCTCCACTCAAAGATTTTTCACAATTGCAAGTTTGTTCTTCCTCTACACAAAGGCATGTCCCTTAATATAGAGATCTTTGTGTTTGTTACACCTTTGTAGCAATCTTTCAATATCCATATGCAGGATCCAAATCTTAGATCTTGCACCCGAATGAGATTATATCCACGTTTAGCAATTGGAGTTAGTTGTAACCGCCTAGCAACTTCCAATATCCTAACGTCCATATATCTGCATAACTAAAGGTTGTTGTAACTAACTTTTCTCGCTCGTTATTAATAAGGATAAACGCGTCAGCATCCTTATCGGCAACTCTTGATCCAAAATTTCCTTGGCATGCCTTGGTTGCATGGTCAATCATGCTTGCAACTATAACAATTTCCTACTACCCGTCTCGGATGTGAGATAACTAAGAACAATTTCCAAACCCTAGCTCTCAGCACGTCCCATACTCACGCCGATAACAATTAGCACATAGCCTTCATAACTGAGCAGCCTCGGTTTCAGCTAATCATCTGGTTGCCCTTAATCTGTCATAGTTAACAATGACACTGTCTTTATCAATTGTATGCATGCTTTTAAATTGCTTGTGATTAAGTGATTTATATTTTTCTATACAAATGAGGTACATAATAACACTATATATACTTGTTTGGGAAAATATATTCTTACAATATAGGTACTTCAAAATTACTTTGATTTGTTTTTTGTCAAAAAGGATTTATTTTTTAGACTTTTGAAGTTACATTGAAGACACTGTTCTTTATTCTTACGAAGATAGGGAAAAAATAAAAATAGATTTAAGTTTGAATCTCATGTAATGAATAAGTGGTGGGAGTCGCACTGTGCTGCGCTGCCGTGTTTTGGCAGCGCAGACAGCGCTTTTGTTTTTGGGCCGTTGGATCGAAATCCAACGGCCCAAAATAAAATTTCGTTTTTCCCCCCCTCCCTGTTTCTCTTCCGGATTCCGCCCCTCGCCGGATTCCGCCGCGTCCTGCCGGATTCCGCTGCTGCCCGGCCCAGCCCGGCACCCCCAACCCCGTCCCGCCCTCGGCCCCGGCCCTGCTCGCAGCCACCCACCGCCCTCGGCCCGATCTCGGTTCCGTTTTTTCCCCCGGCCGCCACCATCCGCCCCAGCCCCTGCCCGCAGCCGCGGCCCCCCCCCCGCCCACCGCGTTTCCCCCTCACCACTCCCCCCTGCCCGGGCCAGCCGCGGCCCCCCTCCCTCGCCCGGCGCCGCGGCGCACCCCCGCCCCTGCCAGCAGAAGCATCGCCCCCATCCCCACCCACAGACGCGTCGCCCCCGTCCCCGCCCGCAGGCGCGGCCCCTCCCCCAAGCCGCGGCCCTTAGCCCCCGCGGGCGACGCGACGACAGTGTTGCCAGCGAACGGCCGGCGGCGAGGTGGCCGGAGGCGACGTCGCCGGAGGTGGGGTGGCGCGGCGAGAGAGAGCGGGGGGAACACGGGAGGGTAAAATCGTAATAAAAACTTTACTCGGTCCTGACTCGTGTTAATATTACGAAATAAATTTAAAAAATAATTTTTTTATAATAAATATTTGATTCGATCTCGCACGAGATCGAGTCAATATTATGAAATAAATAAAAAAATAATTTTTTTTATAATAAATACTTGATTCGATCTCGTACGATCTCGCCGGCAGGGGTGGCGCGCCAAAAAAATGAGGAAGAAATAGAGGAGAGTATTTTGGTAATAAAAATTTTACTTAATCGGACTCGAGTTAAAATAATTTATTACGGAATTATTTTATTTTTTTAAAATTTATTTTGTAATAAAAATTTATTTAGTAATAAAGTTATTTTGTAATAAAAACTTGACTCGGTCCCGCACATGATTCGATCTCGCACCCAATCCCTATTGTGGACCGTTGGATCTAATCCAACGGTCCACAATCAACCCACCCCATCCCTCCTCCCCCCCCCACCCACTTTCAGCCTCCCGTCACCGCCCCTGCCAGCCGCCGTCGGCCCCTGCCCGCCGCCATTAAGAAATAAATAAATAAATAAAAATTTATAATAAATAAATACTTGATTCGATCTCGCACGAGATCGAATCAATATTACGAAATAAATAAAAAAATAAAATTTTTTTATAATAAATATTTGATTCGATCTCGCACGAGATCGATTCAATATTATGAAATAAATTTAAAAAATAAAATAATTTTGTAATAAAAACTTTATTCGGTCCTACACGAAACTGGGGCCGCACATTTCCCAACAAGCCTATCCAGCCCCGAGGCGGCGACATTGTTGGCCAACGCGCTGCTGGCGGCAAGGTCGCCGGCAGGGGGTGGCACGAACTCGCCGACAGGGGGTGGCGCGGCGAGAGAGAGCGGGGGGGGAACACGGGAGGGTAAAATTGTAATAAAAATTTTACTTAATCGGAAATAGGGGAGAGTATTTTGGTAATAGAAATAGGGGCAGGGTGTGGGTGGCGGCAGGGAGGTGGTCGGCAAGCAGCGGCGTCAGCGGGGAGCGAATCAAATTTTTATTTTAGATTATTTTATTTTAAAAAATTATTTTATAAAATTAACTTGAGAGTCAGGAGCAAGTCAAGTTTTTATTTTATTATATTTTATTTTTAAAATTTATTTCGTAAATTTGACTCGAGTCAGGAGCGAGTCAAATTTTTATTACGAAAATGCCATTGCTCCTTCTTTCCCGGTGTTTTGTGGCGCCACCGCCGGCGGTGAAGCAGGTGACGCCGGCGAGGAGGTGGCCAGTGCAGCAGACGGCGGGGAGGAGCTTGGTCGACGGGCGGGGCGGCGGCGAGGGTGGGGGCGAAACGGGCGGCCGGGGAGGGTGGCGAAAACAGGGCAGGGGCGGGCGGGGCCGCGGCGGGGGTGGGGCGAAACAGGCGGCGGGGGGGACGGGGAACCGGGCAGGGGGCGGGCGGGGGCGAGGCGGCGGAGGGGGCAGGAGAAACAGGGGCGGTGGGTGGGGACGGCTACGGGCAGGGGGTGGGCGGGGGCGAGGCGGCGGAGGGGGCAGGGGAAACAGGGGGGAAGGCTGCGGGCGGGGGACGCGGCGGCGGACGGGGCGGGGGTGGGGGCAGGGCTGCGGGCGGGGGCGCGGCGGCAGACGGGGCGGCGGTGGCGGGCGGGGCGGCGGCGGCGGAATCCGGCAACGCCCTGGGCAGGAGAAAACGTGGGGAGGGGGGAAAAACAAAGGATGGATTTGGACCGTTGGATTTTGATCCAACGGTCCAAATCCGAAAACGCTGCCTGCGCTGCCAAAACACGGCAGCGCAGCACAGTATTTTCGTAAGTGGTGGGTCCGAACGTTGTCTGGTCAACAGAATCTGAATCCCGTGAAAATGTCGGTGCCGTACAATAGAATCTTTCTCTTCGATGCGGGCCCAAAAAATAGTACGAAGCCCACTCCCTCTCGAAAAGATGGGCCCATTTGGCTCATACAAGTCCAAAAACTTTTCGTCGGCCCATTAAGGTGGCCAATAGAAGAGCATCTTATATACGTCTCGTGGATGAGGATTGTTAGGCTAATGTATAGGAATTCCATTTCTTTGAATTTCGAGCCGTTGAACGCGGTCCAAACCCCCAAATGGCGCTTTTTTCTGTTGTTAGATGACTAAAATACCCTTGCCCATATTTATCAATAAAATGATTGGAAATTTTAATAAATGCAGAATTAAGTAAAATTAACTACCCGGGTTTAAATATTTAAAATTTAAATTTACAAATAATAATTAGTTTGAATTGGTTGAAACATTTTAATGTTTATTAATTTATTTTCTTAAAATTAAACTAGTCGATTAGTAAAGTACACACCTGATACAAAATATGAGTTCAATTTTTGTGCAAAAAAAAGGTCAAAAAAATTTAAAATCAAGATTTATATTAAGAGAAAATATTTGACTTAATGTTTGATTTAAAATTTAGATATTAAATTTACTATATTTTTTAAAAAATACTTTATTTAATATTAGAAGAGTAAAAAGTATATTTTTATATAATTATAAACTTTATGTCACAATTATTCATATTGTTAATGTATAACTCTTATAATTTAGATTTCAAATTTAAAAAATAAATAAATTGATAACCTTTAAAGTCAAATTTTTTATAAAAAATATTGAATAAAAATTACATGTCCCCGGTAAATATATTGACCAAATAATATTCATATTCATTTTTATAAAATAATAATAACATTTACGGAGAATCTAATAATATTGACATATAATTAAAATTAAGAGATTTAATTAATTAAAATATAATAAAAATTAAAAATAATCATAAATTAAACAACTATGATATATCTTCAATTAAGATCTATTTTTAAAATTAAAATCAATTAAAATGTATATTGAAAATATTTAATTATTGTATAATTTATTTTATTATTAAACGAAAATTTATTTTTAAATAGGTCATGACCAGATATTTTCTAATATATATTTTTTATATTTAACACACGAACGTCTACGAGGGGCGTTTACGTGAAATCGGAGAAAAGCTTTGGCGAGGTGCTCTCATGGCGTCTCTCTGTCCTGCAGCCTAAGCCTGTCCTCTCTCTTTGACAAACCTCCACGTCTCTCTACGCCATTCAATGCCTCGTACTCTACTTCCCTCACAGTCGCAAACTTTGAGCTTCACCACATAGTAAAAGCAGTGTTTTTTTAAAGCAATGGTGGCCACCATTTAAACGCTCTGCCCGTTTCCTGCCATCTCTTGCTCCCACCGTCGGCGTCTGCATGTGGGTTTGTGATGCTGTTTCCAACTGGCTTGATTCTTCGTGGTGAATATGGGTCTTGGCCGCCTTTGCTTAGATCTGTCCGGAAAGTTGATGTCTTTGCCCGTTTCGAGTTTTCCATTTGTTTGAATGAGAGTTTGATTGCTGCTGCTCCTGGGGGTGGGAGTAGATGTCTTTGTGTGTGGAGAAGGTAAGGTGGGTCTTGTTTGTTCAGTTCTTAGTTTTTTTTAATCATTTTGTTGCACCCATGGTTGTTAATGGATCTGTGATGCTTTTGCTTTTACTTCTGTGATGGAAGTTGAAGCTCATTTGTCACTAATAGTGATGTAGTCAGCATTTTTGATGTTGGGTTAGGTTCACGGCGTAGGAGGTGGCTGACAAGCTAAATCGGAGTTGCTTTGTGGATAAAATGAATTTCTTGAAGTTGAAGAGGTTCAGAAAGCCGCATGTGTTGAATGAGGAAAAGGATCCGGCTGGCGCCCATGGAAGATCCTTGGAGGGAGAAGTGAAAGCCGAGAGTGTGGAAGGATTGTCAAAATCAGATGCGGCTGATTCTGCAGTGGAATGTGAGGAAGATGATGACGATTTCATTGCCAATGAGGTTAAGAGAAGATTGAAAGAGCTGAGGAGGAACAGCTGCATGGTTTTGATACCTGAGGACTCTTGCCCAGACTATGATTCGAGTTTCAGTGATTTGGGAGAATCAGAAGGCGAGGACCATCATGTACATGGTGGATTTGGGGCTCTTTATGATAAGTATTGCGAGCATATGGTGGCATTTGACAAGGTTATTGCTCATGCACTGCGTGAAGCAGGTAAAGATTATTCAATTTCATGGTAGGTTACCAAGGAAAAAGTTGCCGATACAGTTCAATTCTATGATTCATGTCACTGTTTGCTGTCTGTTCTCTATCTGCTTCTGAAAAGGTGATATTTTAGTCATAGGTTGTAAACTGATGACTATTTGTTTAATTGATTCATGCTTAGTTGAAAAGATAAAGCCCATTTCCATTTTTGGTAGATCAGGAAGTGGCATTGTTTCAAAGTGACAATGACTATTGTAAGAAGGCCACTTTATTAGAGAAGATGGCTGGGCTTGCTTGAATTGTTATTTTTTCTAGTGCTCAATTCATGTCATTACTAAATACTAAGAGTGTGAAGGTAGCATGCTGCTCCATTGAGCAAACATGTCATGTTTGAACTTTAACCATCTCGATGGTTACAGAGTCAGTCTTAAAACTGGATTCCAGCATTTCTTCTGTTTGGTATGGGATTTCCTAACTCCCATGCATTTCGTTGGCCTCCATCTTTTCGGCTTATTGTTGCCATAATAGATGATTTTTCTCATAATCCTGTTGGCTGATTTTCCTAATGCAGCTTCTTGGAATCCAACAACACCATCACCTAAATCTTCATCAAAGAAACTAACATCCGCATTTCGCAACCTATCCCTTAAGAGGGAGGAGAGCTTGATGATGATGGTGAACACTTGCAACAGCAACAGCAACTGCAACTGCGTCAGGACCCGTATTATGATCTCGAAACAGCATATGTAGCACATGTATGCCTGAGTTGGGAGGCTCTCCACAGCCAGTACATGCAATTGTGTCAGATTATTGCCTCTGATCCTGATGATATTAGCTGTTATGGCTATGCTGCTCAACAATTCCAGCAGTTTCATGTGCTGCTGCAGAGGTATTTAGAGAACGAACCCTTTGAACAGGGAAACAGAGTGGAAATTTATGCTCGCACTAGAAAATCTATGCCTAGGCTGCTTCATGTTCCTTATTTTCGAGGTAATTTTTTATGCCTTTAAGCTAACAAATGCCATTTTTTAATGGGTAGGGGTAATGCACTGTTTCCTTGAGGCTATGTTATATATATAGCTTCTTGTGATGTATGTTACATATGTAGATGTTTATATTTTTATCATATGAAGACAAATTCTCTTTGTTTGTGAGAACTAGGTGATAAAATGATGGAAATAAGGTAAATCTTCAAGAAAATTGTAGAGAATGGTGTACATGGAAGGTTGCAAAACACATCTCATTTGGTTGGCATGATTATGAGACGAAGAATTGTCAAATAAGATTGTAAAGGTCTAAATATTTTCTTGAACCAGATTAATTGGTAATGACAAGAAGTGGGATAATTTATTCAAGGGGCTTATATACATGATATGAGTCTTCCACCATTAAGTTTATTAGCTCACTGCAGTGTTTAACTTTGTTGAGATTGAATCACCAAGAATTTTATAGAAATTTTAGTTGGATTTATACTGCTAATGTTGCTTAATGTCACTATTTCGTCAATTTAGGTATAGAGGTGAAAGAGGACGTAGAAGAGAACCAAGCTGAAGAGTATTTCAGGGCTCTTCTGTCCTCGCCAGTGATCTATGTCGAGTAATTGAAAGCTCGATTATGACATTCTGCCTGTTTTTGAAGATGGACAAGAAAAGAAATGCTGGTGTTATTA